>JAQGAS010002504.1:0-10190 GCA_034686365.1 Pachymerium ferrugineum
TTCTTCTAACTCCAAACAATTTTGAAGTAAAAATTTCAACTGAGGGACATCAATGGTAGAGGAGGCTATTGTAAGCTTATGCAATTTTCTAAATGGTATCACATAATTTTTACTCTTAAAATTGACTATTGGCTGATGGGTAACAAGACAAAAGTTCAACTCTTTTAAGTTAGGGAAAACCTTTCCTATCAACTCTTAACCTCCAATAGTTTAATACTCGTCACGTTTGACCCAACATCAGTCAAAAGTGACATGGAAACTTCTCTTTCACAGACCCAACAAATCTTCAAAGGGGGAATTTTGTCACATTTTTTAAGTTCAAGAACGTTATTTGATAAATCGTGGCTAACGTATAAAGTGAGATTTGATGCATTTGGGCAACATTTGGTCAGAAAATTTAAAAATCCCGTTGGGATATTTGTCATACTAATCTCAGGTAGTTCGCATAGCTCAAATATTGGAAATTCCTGTGACCCGTTCAAATCTTGAAACAATTTTTTAAATGCGCCGTCTACATCACATCCATAAAATACCCTCAATTTTTTTAAATTTTGTAAAGCCATCAAATGTCCTTCCAGAGTTAAAAGTAAAAAATCTCCTAAATCTAAATATTTAATATTAGATCCTCCTGACTTTGAGTGGCACAAACGGCTGATACCAACATCTGTTAATCTACCTCCAGACAAAATCAAACGTTCAAGATTAGGACAATTGTCACCGATTGCTTCTAAAATGTCGTTATTCACATACCACATTCATGCAACGTCAAATCAATTACATTGGAGAATGAACGAACGAAATTGATAATTTCTTGATGGGTCAATCTTCCATCACAAGAGAATCGATTCATCTTCTGTTAAAATATGTATATACACTGAAATGTGTGAAATCTCTACCATCATCTACCTTAAATTGATTTGGAATTGGGTTTAGTGCATTGTCGTAACCCTTGAATGAAAGACTTAGACGCGTGATGTTTTCCGTGATCATTTAAAACTTGTTTTTGGAAACGAATTCTTGGTGTTTGTCGTTTTGGAAATGGATAAGTTCTTCCAAAAGTGTCGTAGCTGTTTCCAAAATAAAGTTTTGAAATTAATAAATTTAATTAAATATTGAGTTATATTTACGTAAAGTGTTAATTTCTTGTAGTGGATACTTTTCCACATTCTTATTGATTTCTTGAATGCAAAGTCGTCCCTTTCGTCTCCCTTTCGGCTCTCTCTGTTGGTAGAGCCACTTTAAAGCTAAGTGATCCGTTTCGACGAAAAATGGCATCAATTCAAGATACATTCTGAATCGCTTAACCGCCCATACGATGGCTAGGCATTCAATTTCCGTCACTTTTCGGCTTTATTAAGTGATCTTGACGCAAATGCAATAGGTGTTCTTTGCCCTTTACCGTCGAGCTGCATTAGGCAAGCGCCTAATCCACTATATGACGCGTCAGTTTGCAGTATGAAAGGTTGCTGCCAATCGGGGAATCGACGAGCAACCATATGTTTCAGCTCGTCGAAAGCAAGATCATGTCTTTCATCCCACTTGCTCCAGTCGGCTTCTTTTTTCATAAACGGCCTAAAAATCTCAAAAGATTTGGCAAAGTTGTTAAAGAAGGAGCCGAAGTAACCAATCATTCCCCTGAATCTTTGTAATTCAGTTAGATTAGTGGGTTTTGGGTAGTTAACAATAGCTTCAATCTTTTTAGGATTGGCAGTGATTTTTCCTTCCTGCACTTCTAATTGTGTTTTGCATAATTCCGTTTTGCCTGCCTTCATGGTGAAACCAGAAGCGTCTAACACATGCAAAACTTTACATAGGTGTTCTATGTGATCATCGAACGACTTAGAAAATACTATTATGTCGGCGAGATATACAAACACAAATTTATATAAATATTCAGCTAGTGAAATATTCATTGCACGCTGAAGTGTGGCAGGGCCGTTTATCGGGCCAAAGGGCATCCGTGTATATTCAAATAAGCCTCTGTGTGTTATAAAAGCTAAATATCTTTCGTGCCCTTTTTTCACCGGTATTTGGTGAAAAGCTTCTCGGCCGTCGATGATGGAAAACCATCGTGAACCGCCGAGATAACTAAATATGTTCTCAATATCAGGCAAGGGATACTTGTCCGGTAAAGTCTGGGCATTGAGTGGACGAAAGTCCATGGCTGGACGAAAATCTCCAGTCTTTTTAGGGACTAGGACTGGTGCCACGTTACAATGAGTTTTTGACGGACGTATGATGCCTTGCGCAAGTTTTTCATCAATGTATTCGTCGAGTATTTTTCGTTTGGCCGGATTAACCGGTCTAACAGGAGTATGGAATGGTTTAAAATCTGGTTTCAGATTTACTTCATACTCGAGAAATTTACAACACCCTATTTCTCTAAAAATGTGAGCTTGTGGCTTTAAAGCTTTAACAAGTTTGAGAATATCATTATAGAAAACTCTGTCTTTTAATTGATCCCAAACCCATCTTAATGATGTGGGATCATCAGGATAGTCAACATACATTGACATGATATAAACTATTTCAGAGTTGTCAAATAATTTTTCATTATCATCTTTTTCATCATCAGTATGGAATTCATCCAAATCATTAAACTCTTCATCATCAAAATTATCATCATCACAAGGTGTTTCTGTAGGTGGAATCAAATCTCTTTGTCTAAATAATCCATTAGGGGTGTAAATCCACCCACTAACTCGGCATAAGTGTAATAAGTGATGATACTTTCGACGACGCTTTGCCCATTTTCGCAGTTGTTTTTGGCGAGGTGGACAACTCCAATTATCAAATTTGAAATTGTGTCGGCGTCGAGTGGCCTTTTCTTTTCTCTTAGGTGACCATATAAATGACCATCCTCTTGATTCGTTCTTATGACGGTTCAAGATAACTTTAGTTACGAATGGATGAAATTCGTCAACGTAAGGTTCAAAGAAATCAGGTACAAATCGATATGAAAGAAGTTCAACATTGGATTTCTTTTTGCATGAAAAAGATGTTGTATTTTCAATTGGATGTTTAATGTCCAAAAAAAAAACGTCAGTTTCATTTAATTTGTCAACAGATGCCAAATTATCTGCAACTTCTGCAGTTTGCAAGTTTTCTGCAGGTTCGAGAGATTGCAATATTTCTGCAGTGTGGGGATCAGTAGGTGGCATAACTAGAATGGGAGCTGAGGCTTGAGCAGCTTCCAAAGTTAGAAATGGACGATGTCCTTCCATCCCCTTGATAGTCCACCAATAATTCTCATTATCTATGTTTATTCCCACACTGTGGCAAAAATCTCTACCAAAGATCAAGTCATGAACTGCTTCAGGCAGTATTAAACAAAGAAAAGTTACCACTTTCATCGGAGCTCTGAAGGTGAGTTCAACTGCACCCTTGACTGGGTGAAAACCACCTTCTGCAGTCCGAATTATTTCTTGACTAGGTAGAAGCTCAAGGTTCATTTTATTTCGTAATTCGTCAAATAACTTTTCGGTCATGACACAAGTTTGAGCACCAGTGTCAAGTAATGCGACGAAAGACAAGTTCAACCAAATTATTCGAATACACGGAATCTCAGACCTTTTTCGTTCTGACTGAGGGATAATCTCACCCTTATCCTGCTCAGTTTTGATTTCTGCCGGTGAAACCATAACGAATGAGATGTCATTAAAGGTCATTGACTCTTGTGATTCAATTTGACAAGAATCAGTTAAATTTAATTTATTATTCAATTCGACGATATTTTCTTCCGAATTTCTATTTGTAAAACTTTCAACTAAAGATGGATGAACACAAGATGGTGCAACCAAAGATGAATCAGAAGAATCAGAAAGATATGATTCGTCTGTTTGAGTTTCAATAGATTCAACAAGAATCTTTGAAGAAATGGATTCTATTGTGCCATCTTCATCCGAAGATGAAGATGTAGAAAAGACAACGGAATCAGACATAGGATTCACGACTGTCTGGACAGCACAGTGACATATATATTTATGGCGAGGTTTTATTCGACGCCTAACAGTTCGACTTCCAGTAAAAATCCAACTGCTTCGTTTTTCCTTTTCCCCTGGAATTGGAATAACTAAAGGTTTTAAATCCAAATCAAGAAACTTAAGCGAATCAAAATACTAAGACAGGGGAACCCAGCTTATTTCTTTGGGTCCGTCGACATATTTCCTCTTTGTGTCGTCGGACCTGCACAGTTTCCCGAGCAGATACTCGCTGGTTTGAAACAACCAATACAAAGTTGCTCCTTACTGTCATTATCAACAGCGTACCATCGTCCATTAGCGTTAATTCTACGCCAACTGGCCGAAGAAGGCAGTTTCCAATTGCTTTTTTGGGCATTAGAGACAGTCAAATCAATATTGATTTTGACACCTCCAATCTCAATGATTTGAGGTGGAGTGTAAATAACATTCATCTCATTCATACTAGCATTCATGCCACCCGCACCTGTCATCGGATCATTGTCTTTGGACAAGGTGCTGAGTGATTCCATCAACAATGCAGCCAAATCATCAACTTTTGCAGCTCCTGCTGTTGCATCAGTATCAATAATGGATTCTGCATTTTGAAGGATAAAGGCAGCAAGCATCTTTTTGCCAGCTGCCGCATCTTTCCACATAAGTCGTCGAGTTGGAGCCAAAGTTGGCTTTGCATCAACAACTGTTTGGAAAGGATTTTTAGGCACAACACCTATCTGAGGAGAAACTCCTTCTAATGAAATACCACGCCTTTCTAAATCAAGATTTCGCGTTTTATTCGTCTCAATCATCTGGTCATCTTGTACGGCAACCTTTTGCGCATCAATGATGTTATCTACCCCTTTTAGGCGCATTAAATCAACTACACGACTCTGGAGTTTGAGTTCACACTCCTCCCACAACTCCTGAGGGTCGTATAACCCTTTAGCACGTAAATAAGTTAGTAACTCATCGAGAAAGTCAGCTGTGCTTTCTCCTGCTTTTTGACGCCGATCAGCCAGCTTTTGGCGGGCTGTGGCTTTGGAAATGCCAAATCGTTGCCTAATTGCAGAAAATAGTTCTTTCATTGTCTTAGGTGGTTCGGCCAAAGAGCCGTACCACTGCAATGCTTTACCCTTAAACGACTGTAACATCATCACCTCGATGTAATATTTGGTGGTGACGTCGATGGTTTCCCTGTGAGCACTAAGGGCTACGATGTAATGTTCGACGGCATTTGGCGTCGTAGAAGTGCCATCAAAAGTCGGAATACTCTCGACTTTTGGCTTTCGAGCATTATCTCTACTTCTTGTTGGACGTTTAGATCTAGTTCGACTCCATGCCCATCCCCCTGTGGTATCATCATCAGATGATTCCCCAGGATCGGGAAGAGTCCCATCTCCAACTGCGGCAGTAGGTGCGGCAGGTGGAGGGACTTGCGACGGCGTAGGAGGGAGCCTAACCCCGGGAGAGGGCTGACTCACACCGGCCGTGGCAGCCAGACCAGGCGGCGGAACAAAAGGCCCAGCTTGGGGCGTCCCAGGAGAAGGGATGTTGAAAGAAACTCCCCTCGGTTGAGGCCCAACACCCAGATTCCCAATGGTTGGATTAAATCCCCCAAACACAGGTATGTTAGGGTCAAGTGCCCTTTCCAGTACAGACGCTGCGTTTTCAAGTGCAGTGGCTGCTCGATCGAATCGAGCAGCCACATGCATTGGCATCGGATCAGGTGCAACTCGTGGCACGCCACTAAAATCAATTAGAGGCGGCTGCAATTGGTCCGGTCCCACACCATGTGAGACAGGAGCAAAAGGGTCAATTGGATTGGGCATCCTAGGTGTAGATGTAAATGGCTGGTTTGCCCTTCTATTCCTTCGAAGCCATTCATCAAAGAATGATTGGCTCATGTCGTTAGTTGACTTATAACAACAAGAGTAAAGTCTAAATTGATTTTAATCGTGATATAACAACGAAAAAGTGTATTCTCTGATCGTGTTATGGAATGAGTAAATTGGAAAAAAGAATCCGCCCTCAACCTGTGGAAAAAGTACAAAAACTCTTCAACCAAAGTGAAAAGGGTTTATAGCCCTTAGACCAATGAAAAGGATTTATAAATCCTTAGACCACTTATACAATAACACAATATTCAGGAAAGCTAAGTTCTTTTCCAAATATGATCACTCACACTCTTAATTATTCATGTACAATCATACACAGTAAATGATCGTCGCTACTCAACTCTATTTCGAAGGTGAAAGTTACTTCCGGTAACTTCACTATGAATATATAATGAGGGCGACGTCAGTTCCTGAAAAATAATATGTTAATGAGTCAAATTGACTCAATTTGGAGATTTTTAGCCCTAAAACTCAATTTTTGAGTTTTTCAAGTTAAAAAATCGCCTAAAATCAAAAGATAAAGGTTCTTTTTACAAGGACAAACGAATTACCCACGATCCTGTCGCGGACGCCACGTAAACGAAAAAATAGGGTATCACGTGCGTTGGTTCGCGGAAAACCAAGCGCGTGAGTCGGCCAAAGTCGCGCGTCGCCTGGTAAGGCTTACAGGCCTGCAACCGTTTGAGATAAGCGCTGCGTTCGCGAACAAATACAGCCAACGCTCCGGTTGCATACGCCGACCCCTTCGCTACGTTATTTATTGGAAGGATGTGATGGTCAACGTGGGTATTAAACACTTAATTTAGGACAAAACAGAAGCACGCCAAACTTACGCGCAGACGCGGCTGGCGGGTGGCTCTTCTTCGGCGCGAGGCGACGTGAAATAGGGTGCGTCCCGCAAAACGCAGACTACGTCGACGTAGCGGCAACCGAAGGGATTTAAAATAGCTAACTAAGGACTTACATGCAATACATAAACGTGCTTAACGACGCGCCAGACGAGACATGCACAAACGCGGGTAGACGCAACCGTCGTGGTAGCGTAGCGGACGCGGGTGGACGCAACCGAGAGAATCTAAGTTGGTATCGCGTCGTCAATCAAGGGGAGTATAAAATACTCATGAGTAGTCGAGTCGACGTCTGGGTACTAAGTGTTTACTCTCTGATGATCAAGAGAGAACTATGAAATTAAGCCACCAGGGGCGCTGAAAATTAAAAATTTATTGTTTGATTGGTTATTGGTGAGCTAATTGCTAACATGCCTATTAGGGCAAACCCACGGGCCATAGGGGTGGGAAATACGGCCCGTGACAAGAAGTTAATCCATCCATTTAATTAAGAATTAAGAATAATAATTAATTTCGATTCATATTTTGTGAAAAAATTGAATAATTAAACTCTTGGCTTTACTTGTGACGCTACTTTGGTATTCTTTGAAAGAAATACAAAACTTATGTTGTTACTCATTTTATATTTATTCCCAAAAAACTGGATTTCATTTTCAATCGATTACAAGTACACGTAACGGCAAAGATTTTTACAGGGAAATTAGTTAAATCGTGTTCAATATTTACATTGCAAAAGTCGTACAGCATATACTTTCCAAGCATTCATTACATTAGATTTACCATGATTTCTTAAAATCAACACCTGAAAAATTTTTCTTACAAATAATTTGAGAACTTCAAATTATTGTCCTTCTAATTCGATTGCTTTACACATCTGAGGATCTTCACAATCTATGATAAATTGATTGAAGTGTCTTTTCAAGAACATTTTAATATATGACCACTGTACCTCGAAATGTGGTTAAATTTTAGTTCAAAAAATACAAAAAACAATTTTGTGCAACATTTTTCCGACTGTTTGCCTAAATGTATAATTCATTTTTCAAATATTGATGAAAATAAACATCACATATTCAATGATGTCCCATTCCCATTATCTTACAGACAAAGTGGAGAATAAAGTACAACAAATTGCACAAACAAGAGGAGAATATTTAATTTTTTAAATAGCTTAAGAAACACTTCAATATATCACAATTGATTCTTTCAATTTTTTTAATAATAATACCACTCATTAAAATCTTCAATAATTCATAATCCATTCAATAGTCCATCTTTAATAATTCTAATACAATGACTTTAAAGTCGGGAGCATTAATTTCAAAACGAGTCAAGTGTTTCTAAGGATTCACTCGATGTATTAAACTAACAAAAATATCAGCATCAATGCCTATAACGTACATTATCAATTCGTCTAATTCCAAACAATTTTGAAGTAAAAATTTCAACTGAGAGACACGAATAGGCTGAAATATCCGAAGCTTCTGCAATTTCCTAAATGGTATTACACAATTTTCAATGTCTGTTTTGTGCATTCTCAATTCTTCTAATTCCAAACAATTTGGAAATAAAAATTTAAACTGAGGGATATCAATAGGCCCCGACATTTGCCCCGACATTTCAAGTTTCTGCAATTTCCTAAATGGCTTTGTGTAATGTTCACCCTTAAAATTGACAACTGGGTGATCGGTAAGTTGATCCAACTGCAAAACTTTTAAATTAGGGCAAGTGTATCCCATCAACTCTAAATCAACATTTACTCTGGTTAAATAAAGACTCGTCACTTTTGACCCAACATCAGTCAAATTTGTCATGGAAAATTCTTCGTCCCGGGCATATATTGTCAAAGGGAGAATTTTGTCACATTTTTTAAGTTGATTAACGACATTTTGTAAATAATTTCTAATCCATATACTGAGATTTGATGCATTTGGGCAACATTGGGTTAGAAAATTTAAAAATCCCGTTGGGATTTTATACGTATTAACCAAAGGTAGTTCGCATAGCTCAAATGTTGGCAATTCCTGTGACCCGTTCAAATCTTGAAACAATTTTTGAAATGTCTCGGTCATTTTTGAATAAAAATTCTCCGATTCATTAAAAACCCTCAATTGTTTAAAGTTTGTAAAGCCATCAAATGCCGGATCACAGTTGAACGGGGTAATCTTAAATGTAAATATTTAATATTAGAACCACGTGACTTGGACTGGCATAAATGACTGATATCAACATCTGTTCCATATCGCAAAGTCAAACATTCAAGATTAGGACAATTGTCACCGATTGCTTTTAAAATGTCTTCATTCACATTTTCACATTTCAATGTTAAATCAATTATATTGGGAAAAGAACGGACTAAATTGAGAATTTCTTGTGGCGTCAAAGCGAATCGTGTCAGATTCATATGATATACGAATCTGATGGAGGCATCTTCACAAACAAATCGTTTCATTTTCTGTTAAAAATACAAAAATATGAATCTACACCCAAATGTCCAAACTCTCTACCATCATCTACCTTAAATTGTTTTGGAATTGAGTTTAGTGCAGATTCAATGTCGACTCGGTCCCAGCTCTTGAATGAAAGACTTAGACGTGTGAAGTTTTCTCTGATCAATTGGAACTTGTTTTTGGAAACGATTTTCTCGTTTGGAAGATGGAGAAGTTCTTCCAAAAGTGTTGTAGCTGTTTAGAAAATAAAGAAAAACTCCTAGTTTTGAATTTTAATAAATTTAATTAAAATAATGAGTTATATTTACGTAAACTGCGTATTTCCTTTGGTGGGTACTTGTCTATTGAGCTATTGATCACTTGAATACAAAGACGTTTTAATGTGTTTACCGGTTTTATTGGAGCCATTCTGAAAAGTAATATAATTGAATTATTTGCAGTTTATGTACCACATTTTATTTTGAATTGTGTAATAATTAGTTACTTGGATTTCTGAAAGAGTACAATTGGTTAATTTGGGCAGAGTTCATCTAGAAAAAGATTGGAACACGAGGGCTTTTAGGGTTTCAGTCACGTGTTGGATATATGTAAAACCTGAAACTGAAAACATATTGTTTTAATAATAAGTGTTAGAAAAAGTATTAGAAAAAGAGTATTAGAAAAAAGTATTAGAAAAAGAGAAGTTAGTTCATTTAATTAAGAATAAGAAAAATTTTAGATTCATATATTTGGTGAAGAAAACTGCGAATAATCAAACTCTCGGCTTTACTTGATTATGATTATGATACTTTGATATTCTTCAAAGATAATACAAAACTAATGTTTGTAATTCATTTGATATTTATTCACAACAGACAGCCGAATTCTGTGATTTTTCACCTATAAATTTCTTGATTAGTTGAATTCTGACACGTAATTCCATCTGAATGACTTTCCACGTTTAGTCCGCAATTTTCTCCAAGTACACTGTAAAAAATAAAGGTGTGAACTAGGAGTAAAACCTTGGTTTGCTCCTTTGGGCCGTGCATGCTGGTGCTT
>JAQGAS010002505.1:0-10189 GCA_034686365.1 Pachymerium ferrugineum
AACGTCCGTACACCTTTTCCCCGCGATTTGATGCACTCTCGTCGGCCGGGAGGGTACGGGCAACGTCCGTACACCTTTTCCCCGCAACGTGGTATACGAAATAATTTTCAATTTTAGATTGCCACATTTTGCTAAAAGTATAACTCATCCTCCTTGCAATCCAAATAAACCAAAAGTTGGTAAACAAATGTTTATAACAGCAGGACAGCACGCAGGTATTCTAAAAAGTGATAAAGAATGCGGCTGTACACCTTCTTGTATTATTACGAATCACCTTATTTATGTCCGTGATAACATCGCAGACGATAAAACTCAGATTAATGTCAATGCGGATACAACCACAACTTTCGTAACAGAACATTTGAATTACCACGTGTCAAATTTATTAATTGACATCGGCGGAAATTTGGGTTTGTGTTTGGGTTTATCGATACTAACGATCATTGACATGGTCGGTACAATATATTCACGATTTGAATTAAATAAAACAAGACCTAGAGAAAAAGCGATAGGAAAATTAGTGATGAAAGAATACGACAAACTTAAGAAAAGAAAAAAGTCAAATTATTTAGAGAGGTTTGTTATTGTCATTTGCTTTATCACTTCAACTTGGTTGATCTGTAATTGTGTTATACGTTTCTTTCAATATTCTGTGCGTAACATAATTGAATTGGAGTTCATTGAGAAATTGACTTTTCCATCACTAACGATTTGTTTACAACCCGATGAAATTTCCGAAATGAAAATCAAATTTGCTGACAAGAAGAACATAAGCGATTGGTGCACTGTTAAATTGACAGACTTGTGGATGGACGAACCTCATTTCACTCTGAGTTATCTGTGGAATCAATCTGAACCACCTATTGACAACTATTTGGTTCGAGAGTTGGAAGTAAGTATTGCTCATTTCTAGTAATTACCTAACACTGTACAAAATGATTTCTTAGAAAACAATTAATGCAACTAATGTAAAAGAAACACAAAAATTAGTTGCAACACATTTGGGAAATTGTTTCTTATTTCACTTTGGTAAAGTTACACATCATTCATTTTCCCCTCTTTAATAAAAATTAACAAATTTCAGTTGAAGAACACTTCAAAGGATCTTTATCAACTTTTTATGCCATGTTTCTAACAATGGAGGAAATGAAAGTCGCACAATGTTCAACTTATCTACCCACAGTTAGCCAATAATAAACTGCATGCCCAAATTATAATTATAATTATAAATATAATTATAAAAAAATTATAATTATAAATATAATTATAATTTTGATTTTTTTAAAAATCAATTACAGATATTTATAAGAGACACAAACGCAACCGATTGGACTCATTGCGATATCATTAATGCAATTAACTTTGCTCTGCACGCAAGAACATTTACACAAATTATATTTCGTGTGGTAGTTACACACAAAACCTCAAAAACGAATTGCTGGTAATGTCATTCTTTTTTTTTTACAGACGCACAAAATCGATTTAATAGTTAGACCTTGCACAAATATTTACGAATTCAACAAATGTCGTCACCAATGTTTTGTAGAACAAATGAAAAGTGTAAAACCCTGTTCGTAAGTAATAAACTTGTTAAAATTCAGATTAGTTTGTAACAAAACTTTTCTCTTTAGATTACCATTTCTTGAAAATCCAATTGAAAAACTTTTGCCTTGTGATTCTCTCACCACAATTGAAAAAAGTTATAAAGATTATATCGCAATTGCGAGTGAGTTGTCTACATCGTGTAAATGCGTTCGCCCATGTCAACAAAATATAATTGATATTCTCCCTGTGTCGTTCATGCCTACGAGTGAATATGAACCGTTCATGTTTGCAACAAGCGTGTACGTTAACATCGTTGAACATATTAGGGAAGTGAGAGATTACACTGCAGTAGCTCTTTTCTGCGACGTAGGCAATTATATAGGACTTACAACTGGATTTTCTTTGTTGTCACTTATGAGCTTAATTCGCCAGATCGTTTCATTTTGGAAGAAAAGGCCTTTTAGGTCACTCTTTTCATCCTGCAATATCAAATCTTGCAGATAAAGTTCAAGACCATTACATATTAACACATAAAATAGGTCACATATATTCTTATATGTTCAATGAAAGTTCAATATTTACTTAAGCACACACTGTAATCTAATTAAGAATTGGTGCAATGAGAATTGGATTGGACAACCCCTTAGTAAAATCTAAGACAAATAATGTCCCAATACCAGCACAGGCTAGGTGGTGTATGTGATATTGAGTACTAAATTATATTTCAATTCACACGTATTTGACCCATTTTCATTAAAAAGAAATCAATTACTGACATTTGTTAATTCATATTAATCACTAATTATTTAATAAGTACACGTGTAAGATTTTAAAAAAGGCAAGACCCAGGTGGAAATGAATTAGTTCTTTAATGATGTTGTCTAATATAAAAATTGAACCTAAAAATTATAGGTTCTTGTTGCCTCGCTATTTTTAGCTAATAGAACATTTCAGAATGTCCTTGCTGATACGTTTGGTATTTCACAACTTGTTAGAATAAGAAACTCATTTTCAAAACGTATAAAATTTGAAATCGATATTGGACTCATATGATTACTGTAGTCGTTAATCATAATGTTCCTGATGAGTTGGATGAAAATTGTTAGTGTAAACAAATTACCTATTACTCCTATTTCAAAAGTAATAACTGTAATAAAATATAGAAATGGATAATTTTTTAGAATTAAGAGCAACCACCAATAATAATTATTTCTAAAACATAAAAACAAGTGAGGAATGAGTTTCTCATTAGTCAGTTGCCACACGAGCAGATTTTTTTACGACAACCAAACGATTATTCAAAAGATTTGGGAGATCAAAAATGCAAGTACCGTAAATTAAAAGAATCACATTTAAAAGAGTAATTATAGAATTTTCAACTTAATTAACTCGAATCTAATAAAACATTTTTAACGCCCGAGGAATGTACAGTGTACTCGGACTTACTTCAAAACTTGCTAATGCTATTTTAGTAGAATGCTTCTTAAACTGAGTAATAACACTTTATTTTACCATTCGAAAGTTGGGCTTCTTTTTTTAGCATCAACCATACTAAAATCGCTGGGTTTAGCTTGATCACAATAAAAATCTATATGATGTCACTTTTTAAGGCCTGTGTGCACAGTCCAAAGTCAGAAAATTTAGTGTCCGCCTGCATCCAAAAAATTCATCTTAACTTAAGAAATTTAGGAAAAGCGTATGTTTTGCCTAAGAAATTTTTATAAATACACAAAAAAATTGCCTTAAAATTGTCGTAAGTAAATCTTAGGTGTTTACTTAGGCTTTGACTTAGGGTAAAACTTAGGCAATGTTTTATAAATGCATCCCCAGGTTTTCCTGTATAATTTTACTCCCTAACCTAACCAATGATGTTTAAACTATCTGGTTAATAAAAAGAAAGTGTGTGCAATACACCATAACTTGGAACGCGTGAGTTGGCTTAGCAATTACAGCACTATAATATTGTAATATTGTTGTTGTTGGTTGCATCATGGCGGCGAAAACTCGAGTGACAGCTAAAATGATGAAACAACTCGCAATAGAATATAACGTCAACATTAGAAACACATCCAGGCTTCCGTACTTGATCATAAACCAGGCCCTTGTTTATTGAGAGCTGAACTAAAAATAGACACAAGATCAATAACACAATGTTGCCTAAGAAACTTATATACGACAAAATGGAAGGAGGTAAATGGTAACTAGTTAGACGTCACTTGTCAAGACAACAACTTGTAAACAACTTTTATGACTTAAGATAAAATCCATTTCCGGGATGTTTATGACATCATAAACAACGAACACAGTTGAAATAAACGTCGTTTGACAAGACAAGCAACTTGCAAACAACTTTTATGACTTAAGATAAAATCCATTTCCGGGATGTTTATGACATCATAAACAACGAACACAGTTGCAATAAACGTCGTTTGACAAGACAAAAACTTGCAAACAACTTTTACGACATTAAACATGCTTAACACAGTTGTGGGTCGCAATGGCGTATCACTGTCGTGATAAATACCGCAATGGCTATAAATGCTTATCTAAAAGGTGGGATGGATTAATGGCAGTGAAAACTCGAGTGACAGCCAAAATGATGAAACAACTCGCAATAGAATGTAACGTCAAGGCGTCTATTGAAGTAGACTCCAATAGAAAACATTATACAACATTAGAAACACATTCAGGCTTCCGTACATGATCATAAACCTGATTTAGATTAAACTGGTGTATACATCATCACACATATATATTGTACACATTAGGAATTAAACGACCCTTATCAAAATCCAAGACTAATATTGTCCCAAAACCAAGACAGGATAAGTAGTGTATGGGTAATTGAGTAATAAATTATATTTCTTCACACGTGTGTAATCCATTTCTTTATAAAAAAAAAAAAAAATCAATTATGACCGCAAATACGAGTAAGAAAAACTAATGTTTACATTAGTTTTCTCATAATTCACTTTTTAGCAACAACGTCAAAGTGGTGGTTTATATTAAAAATGCAATTACTCAGAAAATCATTTATTATTAATAACTTTGAACCAAAATGTAATTACTCATGAAACTTTTTTTCAAACTTCCCTCGAATCAAAATATATCAAATGGCAGAATGTTCAAATTGATTTTTTTCAACATTTCTATCATTAACATTTTAACTCAAAGTCATTGATTCTCATAAACTTTAATATCCTCCATTAAATTTAATAACGCATTAAAATTATAACTACTCATTTATAATCTTCAAGCTATACTTGAAATCGGCGTAGAGAAAACAACATTGCACAACCAAAAGGAACACCACACAGTTTTTTATTCAGCTCTAAAATGATTTATGTTTTTAAAACCTGATCCAACAATCTCTCGGATACAAGAAAAAAAAAAACTCGATATTCTTATATGTTCAATGAAAGTTCAATATTTACTTAAACACTCTCTGTAATCTAATTAAGAATTGGTGCAATGAGAATTGGATTTGACAACCCCTTACGTGAGTACTAAATTATATTTCAATTCACACGTATTTGACCCATTTTCATTAAAAAGAAATCAATTACTGACATTTGTTAATTCCTATTAATCACTAATTAATTAATTAATAAGTACACGTGCAATTTTTATGTGTTAACTGCTAGTCCCTACACCCATCATTTCACTCTGTTCGACAAGTTTTGCTTCTCCCATAGTGAACTCTGCACTTCAACTCCAATTTTATTATATTTTATCTCCAAATGCGGTAGTAATACATCTGGTTTTCACGTATAATTTTACTCCCTAACCAATGACGTTTAAACTATCCGCTTAATAAAAAGAAAGTGCCTGCAATTCATTATAAACCCTAACTTGGAACGCGTGAGTTTGCTTAGGAATTACAGCACTATAATATTGTATATATTGTTGTTGTTGGTTGCATCATGGCGGCGAAAACTCGAGTGACAGCCAAAATGATGAAACAACTCGCAATAGAATATAACGTCAAGGCGTCAATTGGAGTTGTAAAATCTAATGGGTTTATATTTTATAACACACAGATGTGCGCGGCGCGTAAGAGGGTTATCCCTATTGTTAGAACAAAAGCTGTAACTTGTAGTAAAATGGTCCCCTTTATTGCACCCACTTCCTTAATGACACCCACTCCCACATTTTTCCCATCACTGCCCCTTAGTGATGTAACATTTCAACCCTCACTCTTTATCCTGCCTCTGTAGAGTAAAGATGTCTCGATTTTAACTCTAAGGATTGTGTAGTTTTTTCCCTTAAACACACAAATACACTCGATCGTATTCTAAAGGAGTAGAGTATACTCCAATAGAAAACATTACACAACATTAGAAAATCATCCAGGCTTCCGTACATGATCATAAACCTGATTTAGATTAAACTGTTAAGAGCTTTCAATTCAAATGTGTATACATCATCTCGCATATATCTCGTATATTCTACACATTAGGAATTAAACAACCCTTATCAAAATCCAAGACTATTATTATGTCCCAAAACCAAGGCAGGATAAGTAATGCATGGGTAATTGAGTTATAAATTATATTTCTTCATACGTGTTCTTTATAAAAGAAATCAATTATGGTCGCAAATAAGAGTAATCTCATCATTGACGTTTTAGCAACAACATCAAAGTGGATTATATTAAAAATGCAATTACTCACAGAAAATCATTTATTATTCATAACTTTGAACCAAAATGTAATTACTCAACGATTTTTTTTTCAAACTTCACTTGAATTAATTAAAATATATCGAATGGCAGTAGTTACAAGTTCAAATTGATTTTTTCCAACATTTCTATCATTAACATTTTAACTCAAAGTTATTGATTCTCATGAATTTTCATATCCTTCATTAAATTTAATAACGCATTAAAATTAAAAAAACTTATTTATAATCTTCAAGCTATACTTGAATCAAAATCGGCGTAGAGAAAACAACGTTGCATAACCAAAAGGAACACCACAAAGACTACAGTTTTTTATTCAGCTCTAAAAAGATGTATGTTTTTAAACCTGGTCCAACAATCTCTCGGATACAAGAAAAAAGAACTCGATCCACTATCAAAGATGTAATGGAAGAAGGAACGAGACCAGAACCAATTTTAACTTTATCCGAAATGATCAGTAGAAAAAGGCCAGTTCGTTCTTCTATTATTTCTTTCACTTTCTTAATCTTAACAGCATCTTGCCTTTATCAAATTACTGATCGATTCATTTATTTTAACAAACAACCAACATCTGTTACTACACATTTCAATAAGGATGATTTCTTACCAAAAGTTATGGTAGCATTACCAAATCCAGACGCATTGATAAAATATATCTATCCAAATGACACTCAATCTACTGTTCGAAGTCTCCACAAAGTTCAGCTACCACAAATACCAGATATTAATCATTATTTGTTTTTATGGCAAAATCCAAGTTTTGTAAAAAATGCTTATTATATCCAAGTAAGAAATTCCACATTTAGTTAAGAAAATTTCTAATTCTAATATTGGCTTTTAGGGAAAAAGTCATTCAAAACTTACTTTGAAAAGTCCAGATTTCTTTTTTCTTTTGCCAATGATGGAAGTATATTACGGTAATATTTTTTCACTAAATATATGCAACTGGGCTAGGGTTAAACTCTAGTACCATCTGGGCTATGATCAAGCTTCATAAAAATCCCTAAGCCAATAGAAATGATTCAACTTCAATGTTAAACTGCTAGAATCCTTTTAAACATTATCGATACAAGAACGTTCACTCGTATACTAGAAAGTAGGCCCATTAAGATTGGGCATTGATGGGTTGACCAATTTGAATTGGCCAATTACCGTTGTTGTATCGTCTGGATAATCAACTCTATATATTACTGCATTAGATCAAATGGTTCCATTTTCTGAATCGAAACCGTCCATCCAATTTACAATATTTTTTGAACAAACATTAACTAACCGCATTACATAAGTGAGCTTCAATAAGCGAGTACTCAACAATTAATTAAAATTCCTATTCAAGTTTTATGTAGTGCCCAATACATCAAACAAAACTAATATGGATTTCACTCGAGCGATCTACACAAATAGGTTTGATATGAAACATTTGGAAATATTCATTTCAATAAAGAAAGTAAGATTATTTATTAGCTAACTGGAATAAGTATTTATGTCATTAACATTTCAGTATTATTTACTCGCTGCCAAACCAAATCATTGCAATCAAAATTACGATCAATGTATAGTCGACTGTTGGTTCCAAAATGTACAAGAATCGATCACTTGCCAGTATTGTACACTAAAAACTATTTATTCACTCTAGTAATTTTTACTTTTCATTTCAGTATGCCAACACCACAATTCAGAAATTTACCAGAGTGTAAAAACAAAAGTCAAATTTATGAACAATTTCGCAATCTGAAAGAATTGTTTCCTAACACAAAAAGTTGCAATTGTCTTAAACCGTGTGAAATAACAATTTTAACTCAAACAGAAGACTACACTCACAAAACAGATGGAATAACCTTTGAACTTCATTTTGAACAAAGTAGAGTATTGAAAGAACATTTCTTTTATGATTCAATTTCTCTTTTGTGCGATATCGGTGGAGTTCTCAATTTCTTTTTTGGCTTCTCTGTATTAAACATTGCTCAAATCATGTCTTATTACACACAACGAATGAAAACAACAAACGTTAAACGAAAGAGTCTTCACAAAAAACTTATGAAACTTATTAGAAATGGAACAAAACTAAAGACAGTAAACTTGACTGTAAACATGAAAAAATTACTTATTCTCATATTAATTACAAGTTCAATTTACCCGATATATGATCGCATCACCAATTATTTCAACTCTCCCGTCATAATTACTATATCAATGACCAATGACATTCAACATCCAGTTGTGTACGGATGCAAAGAGGGTTCAAGAATTGCACGAGAGAAAGAAAAATTGGCAGAACATTTAAATGTCAGTTGTGACCAAATCAAATTCCTTCATTTATTGGATCCCCCTTCAATATTTCATGGCAATGCCACACTATTATGGAATAAAACATATAGTGTCAATGATTATAAGAAAGACCCAGAACTAATAGTGAGTTCACATTTGCTTACTTATACTGAACAAAATAAATAATTTTTCTCTTTTTAAAAGGCAGAGTATAGTGACATTACAACACCATTTAGAAATTGTATCAAAATAAAACGTAAGTGTTCAAAATCTGTGTAAATGGTATCTTACATCTTACCTTTTATTTAGTGGACCCAGTCCACGTGTTCAGAGATTACCGATTTGACATTACTGTTTCATGTGAAGATGCAACAACTGTTCGTTTGTTGATATGTAAATGTTTTCATTTTTTAAAAATTCTTTCTCTTTATACTAGTTGTATGTGATACCTGAAGGGAGACTGATCGATATAAAATATCCTTATCCTCGATTCAATAATGATTCAGCGATTCACATGTTTCAAACAAAAGTAAGGTTCATTAAAAAAGTAAAAAAAAATTACATTGGATTATTTCTTTTTAGATAATTCGAATAAATCGAAGAATAGACCCGTGTATGACCCCTCAAGAAAGTGGAATTTGTCAATCAAAATGCAACGATAAAATTTTAGAGGAATTAAAACCAAAATGCAGGTACAGCTATAGTATACTCTATTAGAAATACATTATACAACATTGGAAAAACTTCCAGGCTTCCCTACATGAACATAAACCAACCATTTTGCCCGAATTCGTCAACCGCTCAAGAAATTCACAATTTATATTTAAGGAAATTGTATAATCTTAACTACGAAGCAGATTGTGGTTGCGTACAAGTTTGTGAAGAAACTATATATACTAAGTTCAAAGAGCATTACCATCGCTATAGCCCACATATTGCTTTACAAATTCAAATGTATGATGAAATGTCAGAGTTATTCAAGCAAGAATTGGCTGTAAATTTGGTGAAACTATTGAGTGATATTGGCTCAATTCTTGGTTTAAGTTTAGGTTATTCATTCTTTACATTCTACACTATCTTTGCCTGACTTAGATTCAACTATTTAGAGCTTACCCATTAAACTACTTTCAATGCAAATGTATATACATCGTGTCACATATACTCTACACATTTATATAAGACTTGTCACAAATATTCTAAAATGTTCAATGAATGACCAATATTTATTCAAACACTCACTCTGTAATTTAATTAAGAATTGGTGCAATGATAAAAATTGAACTTATAAAAATCCAAAACTAACACAGGATTGAGCAATAAATTATATTTCTTCACACGTGTTTCACCCATTTGTTTATAAAAAGAAATCAATTATGATCGCAAATAAGAGTTTAAAAAAATTAATGTTCAAATTGGTTTTTTCATAACTTAATTTACTTTTTAGCAACCACATCAAAATGTTGCTTTTTATTTTAAAATGCAATTACTCAGAAAATCATTTGTTATTAAATACATTTGAACGGAAATATAATTAATTTTTTTTTCTAACTACACTTGAATCAATATACGTCAAATGACAGGAATTAGTAATGTTCAAATTGATTTTTTGCAACATTTATATCATTAACATTTTAACTCAAAATCATTGATTCTCATAAACTTTAATAACCTTCATTAAATTTAATAACGCATTAA
>JAQGAS010002506.1:0-10187 GCA_034686365.1 Pachymerium ferrugineum
CATTACGAATTTAACCCTTTTATTCAACTCATAAAAAGACTTCCCTTCCTTATTCTTATTCCAACTCACAAAACTTCCCTCTTCTTTTGTCCCAATTCAATTCCAAGAATCCTCTTAAGCCCTGCAAACACAAATATTATGTTTGTACAGGAAGTAAACAACCATTTGGAAAATAAAAATTGTAAGAAAAATTGCCTATAGAATATGATCAATACCCCATTCCTACACCAACAAGAAAAAAAAATACTTTAACCTCCTTATCTACAGCCAAAACACTTTAAGCAACAAGAGAAGAAAAAGTATATAAATCGCTACACTCTTATATCAAAAAAAAAAAAAAATTTGTAAAAATGATTTAAGTTACACATGAATTCATCTTGAATCAGAATGTAGTGCTGTATTCGCAACAGATGCATTAGCTATTTGTGATAAAAGGGTTTGAGGATGAATTTGAAATGGGGCGCCATTAAATGTATAGCAAGTAGAGTGAGGTGTGTTTGAATACATCGAGGTTGGAATCATAAAACGTAGTAAGGAAAGTGGTTGGGATTGCGTTGAAGTTGCAATGAAGTGAGCCAAGTTTTTCCCTTTGTGGTGTAACGTTTACAACCCTATTGGAAGTGGTTTTCCATTAGCATGTGAAAGGAATCGTATTGGCGTACCCCAAGAACGAACTTGGAAAAAAAAAAACATTTGCAGTCGTCCATCGGGAAAAGGATTCAGTCACGACAGCCAAATATCAAGTATATGTGATCCTTTTCAAGATGAAGCGTGTTTGACTCGTGGGAGAAGCAAGTTGAGAAACCATTTTCTTTACTCCTGTGTTTACAATCAATGGATATAGACATAGAAATTCGAGAGGGTGGAAAAGGAAAAAAATAAGGACCTGAGTTTAACGAGATTACACGAGCCAATAACATCACAGCGACTCGTTGCTCGAGGCAAAAGTGAGAGATTGAGTGTGGACCAAAGAAAATTGAGTCTACAAACCTCTCTCTATATACCCCATTCAGTCATCCGGAAGTGTCCAGAAAGTGTGTGTGTCTCGTCGCTGGTTTTGGAAGTGGGGAAAAAATGAAGAGATAGTGCGTTGAAATTTTCATCAGTGTAAACACATGGGGAAAAAGTTTGTCAAGGGTGTTATTTTTTTTATACATTGGGTGTTGGGGGAATTTTTGGTGAAGCTTGTGGATGATTAAAATTCAGAGAGTGGGTTTGTAGGGATTTCACACCAGGTGGAGTGGGAATAAAAAGTGGATGATGATAGTCTGGGTTTATATCGGTAGTTTTCATACAAACAATGTATTTGGGGGAAATTGGCAGTAGGGAATCGATTTTTTTTGAGTGTTCAATGCTGTATTTTTGTAATAATTTAAAACTTAGATAAAGAAAGAAACGAGGCTCAACTTTGCTAGCGGCTGCCAGGGTAATACAAATTAGTATTAATAACTAAAAGCTATTAAACCAGAGCATCCATTTTGCTTCCCCAAGGAGGGCCAAAGAAGAAGCAAAATGGGGGTCCACGAAAACTTAATTCAAATGTCATTCTAATTTTTTCGATCATAAAATAGAAATTAATATAGTTTTAAGTGTTTTTAAAGAGATGAGTTTTACAATATATTGGATTACGTCGTGTCATTTCCACAAAAGAAATTTTATTATGCAAATTTCACGTTCTTATAATGGAGAAGCGTTTTCAAGAGGAATAATAGCGCAACCCAAAGCAGCACACTCTAAATGTTGCCACAAGGCTTGATAAATGATGCTGGAGGGAAAAAGCCGAATGTATAAAATAGAGTTATCATGGACTGACTGTGGTCACCGAGTTTGGGAATGGAGAGACAATCATGAAAGAAAGAAAGTGATCCCAAAACCAAACACAGTAGATAAAAGAGTGAGAAAGAGACAACAGGAAGAGAGAAAAGAAAAAAAAGAAGTGAAGCCCAACATCAGAATTGGAAATATCAGTTACTTTGTGCTCAAACAGTGGTGGGAATGTTTTCCAAACGGCTCGATAACGGTAGTTTCTCGTTTGCAAAACTCTTGAAAACATGTAAAATACATTCACAACTGAAATTTAAAACTTTGGTTAGTTTCTAAACAGAAGAATAGAAAATACAAAACTTAAAATAACTAAACTATTCGCAAATTGTGAAAGTCTCTGTACATATCGTATAAGCTAATGACTGCAAATAGGTCATAATTATTGCAATTTTAATGCTATCATATTCCAGAAATGCCTCTGGAAGTATATCCAAGTAAGTTGCATTACGTACATATTATGCCCATATCCATATAAGGAAAAATGTAGGAAGGCCAAATAGTGCTAGAATGCCATAGTTGGTATTTGCTACCAATGCGAACAATAACAGCAATGAAAAACTAGCAGTCACTGAAGTCAATCGTAGGTTTATTTTAAGTATCTACATATTAATAGCCTAAGCGGTTCAATACGTTTCTGTGCTCAGTTAAATATCCTACTGCCGTTTAATCTAACATTCCCAATATGTGTCCTGTGATATTAACGATTAAAATTTAGAAATAAAGCTTTCTGATTGGTCAACCGCACAACTGCCAGCCAATTACATTGTAATGCCAAAATAAAAATCTTTCACCACTTAAACATGTTATTTCCAGATGCTTTTTGTTGTGCTTTTTGTTCGTTTTTTATTGCACACTCATGCAATTTGATTGTTGTTGATTTTGATGGAATGGCGAATAGGGATGAAAGTACAATTTCCAAGCCTATAACATTTGGGTTCAATTAGCAGGAACACCAGTAGAGTACAGAAGGATTGACTTAGATAAGTTTTGACACAGGGTGAGTTAGGCTTAAAAAGTACATTTAAATCCCAAAAACTGGTCAAATGACCGCAATTTTTTTTTTTGCGAGTTTACGTTCCGTACCGGTTTACCGAGTCCTTTTCATACGAAAATGAGCAGAAAACGGCATTCGTCTAGTTTTAAAGAAATCGGAATGAAATAAACCCTTTTTTGTAGCGAAAACATCTATACTCACATAAAAGCCCTCTTCAATTAAAGAGAGACTAGTTTAGTGCTGAATAATTGAGGAAAACAAAAAGCAAGAACTTTCTTAATCAACACGATGCTTAAGTGCCTTGAATAAAATTTTTAATTGCGAAGTTAGTTTAAATTTATTCGCCATAAAGTACACGTTCAAAGCGTGCACGAGTGTTCTGTTCGAAATCAGTTTTGGCAAAATGTCACTCAGACCCTTGAACAACAAACGCAAGATTTCACTCTTGATTGCATACTTGACGAACATAACAAGCGAGATGTGCGACACAATAAAAGCAAATTACATTTCTTGATTTGTTGACACTTTGATTGTGGTGATCAGTAAAGGGATTCGAATTGGAAGGTTAAAGAGTTATGTTCCAGGTCAGAGGGAACGAGATCTGTAATCTCCCCTCTAAACCTGCAGATAATCAATGAAGCGTAAGCCATGGAAAATGAATAGCATTAGTTGAAGATCAAGTCCAACTATCCTATTGGTTTAGAAGATTTAAAGGTTCCTTGTCAAACAGGGGGAAAGAAAACGGTCAAACAAGGGAGAAATTGTACGTGACGGGGAATGTGACATGTATAAAGGGAATATCACATTTCCTTCGTGTTGACCAAGGCCATCTTGTTGAAGGCCAGTTTGGTGCTATGCGAAATGTGTTTGGACGTGTGCATTGCTCTAATACTGGCGGGCAAAGAGGATTAAGGGGGAGGCTTTTCTGTTGCTAGATGCTCTGACCTCAGCGTCGATGGAATGGTGTTTTTGAGTGAGGCCTGCCATTGCGGCTTACTCCGTTTTATTGAATGTGAAGGCCTTGGAGAAAAAAATAATAGCCACTAGTTGATGTATCTAAAAAGTCTTTGAATAATTCAGTGGTGTTTGCCCTTATATTGACGATTTCGTCGAGAGGAGAAATCTCCTGTGTTTCTATATAAAATTTTTCACTACCTTTAAACAGTAGAACTGCAACACCCTGTTTAGTGTACAGAATCTCAAGTTTCTATCTAGACCTACAAATTTTTTTTTTAAAATGTCAACAAAAAGCAGCATCGATCTATCCCCAAACAAAATGGCGGATGCTTCTATACCGAATTTGAAGATTTCGCGCATGTGCATGCGACTTGAAGTAACGTCTGAACTTTGAATAACATTTATGGCTTATAAAAATTAGAAGGACTGTTCTTGCAATTTTTAATCTGCTATAAGGAAATGGCACTTTGTATTTATTTTATTGTCAGTCGCATTCAAGCTTTTAAGAGTTCAAGTTTTGACCAGCTGTGACTGTTGTTAAGGAAGTAGTAAGACGGGATTGTTGATACTATAAAAATGTTTTATAGTTGACACATACAGTAATAAAAATTTTCAAACCGTATTAAATGTTATTTTAAGAGACATGTCGATACAAATTGAGTTGAATAAATATTCATTAGGTTCGTCATTGCGACATGTTCCAAACTCATCTTTAAATCAGTAAAAAGAGACCCGCACTACAATGACAGCCACTTGTGCCAGCTACCCAAAATGACCCCAGGGAACCCAAACTGAAATGGAGACATCCTGATACCAGACGCATCATCCATGCAAATTTCTGTCGCACCTAAAACGACAACTTTTTTTTTTTTTTTTTTTCCCGTTTTATTTTTGTGTCTCCTTTATGCAATCATGCACATTCCTGTATTGATCATTGTGGAGACAGATAACATTGAACTCTATAATCTATAACAGTGAAAATCGATACTCTAAACAAACCATCTCCATAGTATTGCAAAGTCAAATGACAAATTAATCGATTTTTTAAAATTATCTATATATATGGCAACAAGAATCGATATTTCTAGTAAGAACAGTAGTCGATTCCTGTAAAAAAAAATTTCCGCAAACGATTTCATCCGATAAAGTCATCAAGATGTTATCAGAAGAGCAGCTTGAAGCAAACAACTCAACCTCTAGCTCAGTCAAACTTCAAACACTGCACCGGTTGGTGCCTTACAAGACTCGCAAGAGGAATTTTCCTAACGAGTCTCTAAACGAGTAGATCATTATTTAGTATTCAGGTCATGTTTTTCCCTTAACATATGGCTCATCCCTTGTGCAAATATAATTTGCTCCTAATTAACTTCCCTCACTTTGTCCTAATTGCATTCCTGCATTAAAGACTACTGCAATGTGTATATATACGAGTAGGGGGCAAACACGTTGTTAACCGACACTAGCTCTAACCGCCCCCTCTTTTAGCTTTTACTCAAAACTAGTATGAGCAACACGTAATCAAACGGAATATTTCCACCTTAGTCAGCGTTCAACACACACTTCTCGCCATCTTGAAATTTCGTCTGACAAGAATACAAAAGCAGAAGGAAAAGGAAATTAAAACTTAAAACAGCTTCAAGCCAATGTTGGAAATTGCTCACTAATTTTGGACTAATGTACATTTCAATTATACAACAACACACCCCTAAGGATTATTCATCCTTCACGCCATTATGGGGATAATTGCAACCCTGTTATTAGTTCTTAGCTTTTGTATCTGCCAGGTGTGCGTTGGCTGATGATGAAAATTTCGTCTGCTTGATGAACCGTTGCGACCAAGCTCTTTCTGTGTTGAATCACTGTGACCGCTTTAGTGTGGTTAAAATCCAGTTTTGGAAGTTTAAATCAAATAAACGTTTCTTTTTTTATATATTTTTTTTTTTCTAGATAACTTAATATAAAAGTTGTTGGTGAAGTTTTGATTATTTCCGCTAGGGGGTCTCGTGGTAAACAAGTTTTTAATGTAGTGTATCTTTTGCAAACAGACGGAAAAGTATTGGTTTAATAAATTAATAAATTTTTCCAACCCACGTCATCTTTAAACCAACGGATTATTCAATTCTTGCTTATTACTACTCAAATGCGCAATGAAAATTTCCACACCTGATGAAATTTTCTATTTTCAACGACTATTGTAGCGCACAGATGATGATGATGATCACGAGGAATATAGAATTGATTCCTTTAGAAAACGTCGATAGAATTGTAAATTTCATATCCCCTTACTTTGCATTTCCACAAATATCACATAACGTAATAATACCTTGACTGATACTTGACATGAAATGCGCATTCACTTTCAAACCACAAACCGTCAATACCTCAATACCCGAATCAAATGACATGTCAACTGGCTATTCGCAATCCCTCTGAGCCAATAACAACTGAAAACCTTTTTGATGGGTATTAAAAATTTTCGGAAAGTTATAAAAGTTTTATTTCCCAAGGGTAACGGCCACGCTTAAAGAATACTCACTTTGGTTGTACAAGTTTTGCAATTAATATATTAAGTTAGTCTTGCCAAGGGAGGAATAAGTCATGCTTACACTTACAGTTATTGCTCTGTAAGAAATTGAGCCTACGGGTAATGGGGTTAGACCTAATCATTGTTTATTCATAGCAGCTAATGAAGCGCCTCCTGCAGTTAAAATTAGGCAGGATTGGTTAAATTTGCATAAAGTCTTTAAATTTTTTAGTGGGGTTTTGGGGATGAGAATTTAAGCTGTTTGTGTAAGTTTTGTTTGATAAACCCATGATGACAGGACAAATTTATTTAAATGTTTTAAGTGTTGTGTATCTAGTTAGACAGGGAAGGCTGAGTCATGTTGGCTTTTGCGTGATTTAAATGGATTTGTGAAACGACGGGAATTTAAAGCTGAAAGTGTTTGTTAAAATTAATGAGATCAGTACATGTTTAATGTAATGTTTACAGTTGTTTTCGGGTAATTAGACTAACAACTATGTCGTTGGACGTTTAATTGAATTAAAGTAGGGGTAAAAAATTTGTGTTGAATATAGAATTAGGTAAGTTTTAAGCTGGTTGTAAGGTGATTAAAATATTGGAGACAGGTAAACCAGATTAAGAATAATGAATTTTGGGGGTGGGTTTGGGGGAATTTTTTCAGGAGATTTGATTTATTGCACAAAGGTTGCGTATATATGAATGGCAACCGTTGTGTTATAATAATGAAATTAAAATCATTTTAGACCAACATTTGAGTTGAACAGTTGTCATTTATTTCCCTCTTTTCAAGTTCCCAGCTTGCATGAAGCACGCAACTTTAACTGATTTTAGTCGTGAGTAAAAAGTTTTCTTAATTACACACTGAGAAAAAAATTGTTAATTAATGTAAAAATACAAATTGTATCATATTTTTTTTTCTAAAGTCACAATTACTTCTAAGTAGTTTTGCCCCCTAAGAAATGTTACCTGAACAAACAGACTATCATGTCAAGCTTGTTGATTAACTACTAAGCAAAATATTTCCAAATGAAAGCATAATAATCTGAATAGTAAAAAGTTCTAGATTTTTGTGTTAGGAAGGTTATATTTTTAAACGTGATCAGTAAAAAGTCGTTTGAGAGGGTCATAATACCGTTATAAGAATATTTTAAAAATGACCGCTATTATTAATACGCGCGCCACCCAGGAACAAAAATTTGAACTGCTGTTTACATTTTTTTGGAGCGGTCTGATATATAATCTCAAATGTTGGTTAAGAGCACAGGCAAGCGGTGACATTCTGTACCACATAAAGGGGAGAGCTTTCTTCTATCACTAGAGATCATCAGTATTATGACCACTAAGGTCCTACACAGCAGACAGAACATCACTAAAAACAAAAGCTGCCACTCATCGCAAGCAAAACATACTACAACTGAACATAATCTTCAATTTTAACCCCAATAAATCCATATCCCAATTTCTTTTTAAAAATACACCATTCACTTTATAAAATACATCAGATGACCACATTAACTTGACCTTTTACACAAATTCGATTACCAATCTCCAATAACTCCTGACTCCTTACCCATCTTCATAAACAGTAAACAAACACCTCCTTTACCTCCCAGTTTATGTTCATACACTTCACAGATCTTCCCATCCTTCGACCAACTGGTTTTTCAAGCACCCACTTTTACGACCCCAACTCTTTGTGCCTTATGAACTCAACACGCATCACTTTAATGACCACAACACTTGAGATACTTATGGAATCCTCTTGTATTACTCTTTATTAAAACCATTCCTTTAATTATTACACCACATGTTTCAACATTCTTAACAAACGTGTAAAAATCCTCAAAACATCATCAACTTTAATACTTTTTCTCTTCCACTTAACATTCCTTAATAAACACAATTTGGAGCTTATTTGCTACAAACTTTACAAGAGGAGGGGAGTGAGGAAAAAAAAACGAGTGGTGAAATTTAGCTAGCTTTTGTCGTATGAATGATTAAGCAGTTGTGCGAGGATAATGATGTAGTCGTGGGGATAACGTTTTGGAAATGGGTGTGTAGGGTTTTGTCCCTGTAATCCCTCCTTTCATGTCATTGAGTCATTTTTCCAAAGGAGAGGCAGATGGTGGTTTGTCCCTTGTGTGGAGCAGCTGGTCATCCTTGTTTGGATAATGAGCCGTTGTAAATTTATATTTCATCTCTTAATTAGAATGGTAATTGTGAACCTTTCTACCCTCCTCTTTTGGTTATATTGAAATGATTATCACTTAATCCTAGGAAAAATATTTAGATTTGGTTGCAAATAACTGCAGTGTGGTTGAGGTGAATTTGGAATTTATGTAAATAATGTGGGATTATTAGGGGGATAAACTTGTCTACTTATAATTTTCTTTCTATAAAATACAAATATCTTGATGTAGGTACAGTAAATACTAGAAAGAACGCGTCAGCACCTACCAGGGTCATACGCAACGGGACAACGCCATATCAATAGAAAGTCAAAATTAGTTAAATCAAACATGATTACAACTATTAAAACTAATAACTAAAGGCTAATATACTAGAGCTTCCATTTCGTCTCATAATTTATGAGGTCTTATTATCAAGCTTAATGTCATCAGCACTTACCGGGGTCATACACAACGGGACAACACCGTATCAATACAAAGTCAAAATTAGTAAAATCAAGCATGAATACAACAACATCTAAAATTAATAACTTAAAGTTATTATACCAGAGCTTCCATTTCACCGAGAGATAAATGAAGCTTAACGTCGTAAGAATCTACAATGATCATACGCAACGGGACAACCCCATATCAATACAAAATCAAGATCAGTCAAATCAAACGTGAATACAACAATTACTAAACGAATAACTAAAAGCTATTAAACCAGAGCTTCCATTTCGCTTCCTCAAGAATCCCAAGATGAACCTCGGGTCTTATATTATAGGCTTACGAGCAAAACTTTAATTGAAAGAGTGCGTAAATATTCCACACTTATAAAATTACATCTCCTATCATTAAACAGGCCACACTAATTCTGGGTGACACAGTTGTTTGTCCTTTCTTGTCCCTTTAAAAAGAAATAAGCTCTAGAAGAACTTTTGTGTGTTTTCCCTTTCTTTTCCACTGTTCAATATTGTCTCATTACTTTGAGTAGTTTGTTTAGACAGAAACAGATCACATATTTAGTTTCACTTCTTGTGTTGATTGCTTTTACCCTTGTTGCATGTTTACCCCATCGCCTTTAAAATAAAATTTACATTTTTATCTCCTAAAGTAAGACCATCCTTGTTTTTTATCATTGAAAATTTATCTGTTTTTCACCACATTTTACATCACCTGACAGTCTTAACCTCTTTCTATGCTGCATGGGTGTTCTTTTATGGGTTAGGGTTAAGTGTAGTTGGAGTATCAAACAATTGTGGGGTGGGATATGTAATGAAATTCTTGTGCAATGTAAGCATAAGTGTAATGCATGCAGGTCATGAAGTTGTTACAATAAAATTATTCTAATAGTTACTCTTTAAAGAGTGCTCACAGAGACAAGTTTTCTTCTCTGTTTCAATTACAGAAGGCCTAATGGCTTGGGTCTGGTGTCTCAGTTGGACAGAATACAAAATTATCCAGTTTAAATTTTAATCATGTTGTACAGTTTCGCAACTTGATCTCCTCTCGTGTCTTTTTATCTGCTCTGTCTAGTTTCTTTAATTGTTGGGTTTCTTTGACCTAGTTTCTCACAGAGGTAAGGATTTTCTCTAAGCTTCTTCTAGGCTTTCTGTAGATAGCAGTGTATTGTTTGAATTTCTCGTTCTGCTTCTTTGGTAGGATCTACTTAATTTTGAACACAACACAATGCAACAGAGTGCGTTTTATATATAAA
>JAQGAS010002507.1:0-10179 GCA_034686365.1 Pachymerium ferrugineum
CTCTATTGTGCATAATGTTGAATTTGTGTTACAACTACCATTTGAGTTTGTTGTCATGTTTTGTTGTTTTATTGTAAGGTCTAAAACTCGTCAAAACTGACAATTAGTCATTGGGTACCATCAGACTTGCCAATTTTGTCAAATAACTAATTAATTAGATGTTTTTACATCCAATGCAAAGCAAAAAAAAATCACACCTTTACTACAGTTCTAAGTTTCAAGCCTTTTGATTTAAAGTACTACGCATGCGCAAGAAGTAATATTTCAAATAACTAGATGTATTTTGTTTTCATTAAACAATAAGTTATCTTAAAAAGGCCCAGCAAAATTTTATGTAATTAGCCCCGAAACAATTATAATACATTGTAATGAGGCCCTACATGTCATGCGCCTTACCTTTTTTTGAATTGCGTCACTGCCCAGCCGCATCATTTGAATAACATGGTAGTGGAGCTGAAATAGATTCAAGAGTCACACGTTATTTCCTTAACACTTGTTTCTTACAGTTCCAATAAAAGGTACCTTGAGTAAATAAATGAGCGTTATCAATCTCTGGAAATCGGCAACGCAGGTAGGAGTTAAAAATTGTTCTGTTCCATTCTCGATAAAACTTATTTCTTCATTTTCTCTCATTCCAGCCATGAAATATATTTTCGTAACCGCTTTACGCAAGGGAATCGGCCAAGGAGTTACCACATGTAGCATTGGAACCATAATGAAAGCGTGTGACTTGAATGTCACAGCAATTAAAATTGACAGTGAATATAATGCTTCATTGTTGCATGGTTAGAGGGCTATTAGTGGAGAAAAAAAAACAAATAATTAAACTTCAAATTTTTATTTTTTAAAGGAAGAGAGGAAGTGTTTGTTTTGGAAGACGGAAGTGATGTCCATAGTCATTTGGGTTGTTTTGAAAGATTTTTAGACGTGACCTTACATAGAGATAATTATATAAAAGTAAAGCCAATTGATGTAGAAGACAACCAAATTTACAAAAGTCAATATATAAAAGAGGTTAAAGATAGGATTGTACACGCGGCGACAACGCCTGTCACCAGTGACAAAAGTGTTCCGGAAGTTTGCGTCATTGAGGTTTCTAAATTGTTTCACATTAAAAGCTGTGTTTACAAGTTTTTTTTTTTTTTTTTTTTTTTAAATAGTTAGGTGCAACCATTTGGGACATTCATTTCCATTACGTATTAGAGGCTTTACACCAACTTCGGTCAAAGGAAGACACTTGTTGTATTCACGTTTGTCAACTGCAAGCAGTATGTATTATATTTGCGAGTATATAAACTTAAATCTATTTTAAATTGCAATTGAGAATTTCTAAAAGAAACCGCATGGAACTAATCGGTTTCCAATAAGTTCCTATTGATTTCTAGTAAGGTCTTATTGACTCCAATGAGGGCCAATTGGCTTCCAATAAGTTTCCAATAAGGTCCAACTGCAATATTATTGCGCCTCGTCGGTTTCCTGTTGAAAACCTACTGGGGACCCAGTTGAAAAACCAATTGAAATTGAAATAGGGAATATAATTCTGTAATCTATAATTTTACAGCATAACTTCACTGATATACTACTACAATTAACAAATGAAATAAAAATAATAAATGAAGAAATGAATCGTTTAGTAGAAAGAGGTTTCAAGCCTGATTTGGTAATCAGGTCAAAGTCAAGTTATTCGCATCTTCCTATAACTACATATTTCTTAGGTAATGTGCCACAGTAAAAATGAAATTGCCGACTCTGCTAAAAACGAATTTTCGAATTTCTGCAACGTGAGCAAGGAACAAGTAATATGGATTCAAAACTTCGCGTATTACGAGGTGCCACTTACACTAGAGTCACAAAACGTTATTGACATTCTCGCCGGACGCCTTCCATTAAACATTCCACATCAAGGTCCTAGACCGTTACTTCAGCAATGGAAAGAGTTAGTTGACAAGTAAGAGAGTAAAACATCTATTTACAACTGCTTATTAATCTCCCTCATTTCAGATGTAAGAAATGTAAACACCAACTAGATATTGCCCTATTACACAACAATGATGGAGATGTAGAAAAAACTTACAGATCAATTATTACAGCGGTTCGAGATGCAGCATTTTCAATTGACTACAAAGTAAATATAAAGTATATTAATACTGCTTTAATGCAAGCTCGAGTCCTTCCAAGTGAGTACTCAAAAACATGGAAGAGTTGCAGGTAAATGATTGGTAATTTAAATTACTAACGTGGCCTTACAAGATTTTCATTTTTAGTGCATTGATTGTAACTGATGGATTTAAAGCGGACGTTCAAACTCCACATCCAATGGGCCTAGAGGAAAGAATTGAAGCTATTAAATGGGCGCGGGAAAACAAAATACCATTTCTTGGCATTGGCCAAGGCATGGAACTTGCTGTTATCGAATTTGCTCGAAATGTACTCTTTGATAACACTGATATAAATTCTCAGAATTGGTTTCAAACAATTATGGAACCGCAAGATTATCCGTGTTTACCATGTTATAGATTGGGAAGTAAAACGACACGTTTTTGTACCCAGGATTCAACTACCCGTAAAAGAAATGAAACTTAGCTTAAAAGTGTAGTACTAATTGCGTGTATGATTTAGGGAAACTATACGGCAGCATTGATGAAGTTAATGAAAGGCATAGACGGGAGAGGGACTTGAGTCCGTATGTGATAAATAATATTGAACGTAAAGGATTAAGATTTGTTGGCAAGGATGTTACATCTATGAGAATGGAGATAATGGAGTTAGATGGTATTTTCTTAATGACATGACACTTTTTTTTTTTTTTTGTTTTTTAAAAAATTATTTTTAGGTCATCCATATTTCGTGGGTCTGCAGTTTCATCCAGAATATACTTCAAGACTCTTTAAACCTGCCCCACCATTTTTAGGATTGGTTCTTGCTGCCACTGGGAAATTAAAGGATTTCATAGACCGAAAGGAAGGAATCTCTGATTCTGAGTAGTTGTCAAAAAAGTTTCAGTGTCTTAGCACATGTTAGTAGTCTTTTGGGTCTTCTATTGAAGCTGTTATTTTTGAAATTATATAAGTTTTTGTAATAATATAAATACTAAGTTTTGAAAAATGAATAAAAAGTAATTTTAACAAGTAGGAAATACGTGTTGTTCTTATTAATTTAACCAAGAGTTATATAGAAACAACGTGTTATTTCTACATACTCTTCATTTAACTGTGGTTGATCAAATTTGATTTTAGGATTTGTATTGAAGGATGTTGCCCCGTCCCATCATGCCGGCGCTTAAAGCCTTTATTAAACAAGCGATGAATCACTGGTTCTACTTTTTATCTCACACTTTCAATACCCCAATTTTTTTCACAAATGGAAATTGGTGCATTCATTGAAAAATTATTGTGTACCCTTTCTTTTAATGGCATCTTACAATTTCGTTTTTTACTTTGTGTCATGTACTCGAGTTTGATACTGGGTCAAGTCATTCACTTGGTGAGACTTTTAACTCTATTGTGCATAATGTTGAATTTGTGTTACAACTACCATTTGAGTTTGTTGTCGTGTTTTGTTGTTTTATTGTAAGGTCTTAAACTCGTCAAAAGTGACAATTAGTTATTGGGTATTATCAGACTTGCAAATTTTGTCAAATAACTAATTAATTAGATGTTTTTACATCTAATTAAAAGCAAAAAACCACACAACATTCACTACAGTTCAAAGTTTCAATCCCTTTGATTTAAAGTACTACGCATGCGCAAGAAGTAAGAATTAAAATAACTAGATGTATTTTGTTTTCATTAAACCATAAGTTATCTTTAAAAAGCCCAGCAGAATTTTATGTAATTAGCTCCGAAACAATTATAATAAAATTTTTTGTAATAATACAAAACACAATTTTATTATACATTGTAATGAGGCACATGTCATGCGCGTTACCTTTTTTTGAATTGCGTCACTGCCCAGCCGCATCATTTGAATAACATGGTAGTGGAGCTGAAATAGATCCAAGAATCAGACATTATTTCCTTAACACTTGTTGCTTAATGTTTCAATAAAAGGTACCTTGTGTAAATAAAGACGCGGTATCGATCTCTGGAAATCGGCAACGCAGGTAGGAGTTAAAAATTTGTCTAATTCCATAATCAATAAAACTTATTTCTTCATTTTCTCTCATTTCAGCCATGAAATATATTTTAGTAACCGGTTTACGTAGGGGAATCGGCCAAGGAGTTACCACAGGTAGCATTGGAGCCTTAATGAAAGCGTGTGACTTGAATGTCACTGCAATTAAAATTGACAGTGAATATGATGCTTCATTGTTGCATGGTTAGAAGGCTATTAATGAAAAAAAAAACAAATAATTAAACTTCAAATTTTTTTTTTAAAGGAAAAGAGGAAGTGTTTGTTTTGGAAGACGGAAGTGAAGTCCATAGTCATTTGGGTTGTTTTGAAAGATTTTCAGACGTGACCTTACATAAACTGAATTACATGAAAATAAAGTCAATTAGTGTAGAAGACAACCAAAGTCAATGCATAAAAGAGGTTCAAGATAGGATTGCAAACGCGGCGAAGACTCCTGTCACCAAAGACCAAAGAATCCCGGAAGTTTGCATCATTGAGGTTTCTAAATTGTTTGACATTAAAAGCTGTGTTTATAAATTGTTTTTTTTTTAAATAGTTAAGTGCAACCATTTGGGATATTCATTTCAATTACGTATTAGAGGCTTTACACCAACTTCGTTCAAAGGAAGACGCTTGTTGTATTCACATTTGCAAACTGCAAGCAGTATGTATTATTTGCGAGTATATAAACTGAACTCCCTTTAAATTGCAATTGAGAATTTGTAAAAAGAAACCGCATGGAACCAATTGACTTCCATTCAGTTTCCAATAAGTTCCTACTGCTTTCTAGTAAGTTCTTATTGATTTCAATGAGGGCCAATAATGGCCGCAGTTCTAACAATGGTGGCGCGTCGGTACTGCCAGGTGGATTTATTTCCGGTTCCACTTGGCAGTACCGACGCGGTACCATTGTTAGAACTGCGGCCATTGGCGTGCAATAACTTTCCAATAAGGTCCAACTGTAATATTATTGCGCCTCGTCGGATTCGTATTGAAACCTACTGGGGACCCACTTGAAAAACCAATTGAAAATTAAAACATAAATATAATTTTTTAATCCATTTTTTTTTTTTTTTTTTTTTTTTTTTTTTTTTTTTTTTTTTTTTTTTTTTACAGAATAACTTCACTGAACAACAGGTACTAGAACTAACAAATCAAGAAATGAAACTTTTAGGACAAATAGGTTTTAAGCCTGATTTGGTAAACAGATTAAAGTTTAGTTATTCGCATCTTCCTAACTACATTTTTCTTAGGTAATGTGCCACAGTGAAAATAATATTATCACCGACTCTGTCAAAGACGAATTTTCGAATTTCTGCCAAGTGAGCAGGGAACATGTAATATGGATTCACAACCCCTTGATTTACGAGTTGCCACTTATACTTGAGTCACAAAACGTTATTGGATTTCTCGCCGATCGCCTTCAATTAAACATTCCACATCAAGGTCCTAGACCGCTACTTCAGCGATGGAAAGATTTAGTTGACAAGTAAGAGAGTAAAACATCTATTTACAACTGTTTATTAATCTCCCTCATTTCAGATGTAAGAAATGTGAACGCCCAGTAGATATTGCCCTATTATGCATGAACGTTAATGACGCAGGAAAAACTTACAGATCAATTATTACAGCGCTTCGAGATGCAGCACTTTATATTCACGCAGTGAATATAAAGTATATTAATGCTTCTGGTTTACAAGTTTCTAAACGTGAAGAAGGCATTCCATTTCGATACTACGAAACATGGATGCTTTTAAAAAGTTGCAGGTAAATGATTGGTAATTCAAATTACTAACGTGGCCTTACAAGATTTTCGTTTTTAGTGCATTGATTGTACCTGATATAATTCAACCAGACACTCGACCTGAAAAAACTGGTACACCAAAAGGCGTCGAGGGAAGTGTTGAAGCTATTAGATGGGCGCGGGAAAACAACAAACCATTTCTTGGTATCGGCCAAGGCATGGAATTTGCTGTTATCGAATTTGCTAAATATGTACTCTGTTATGAACCTGGTGTAAATAATCGGCATTGGTTTCATGTAATTAGAGACCCGTCAGATGATCCACGTAAACCATTTTTGAGAGTGGGAAGTAAAACGACACATTTTTGTACCCAGGAGTCAATTACCCGTAAAAGAAATGAAAACTTAGCTTAAAAGTGTAATACTAATTGCGTGTTTGATTTAGGGAGACTATACGGCGGCATTGATAAAGTTATTGAAAGGCATAGACGGGAGAGGGACTTGAGTACTCATGTGATAGATAAAATTGAAGGTGAAAGTAAAGGACTGAGGTTTGTTGGCAAGGATGTTTCGGAAAGGAGAATGGAGATAGTGGAGTTAGATGGTATTTTCTTAATGACATGACACTTTTTTTTGTTTTTTAAGAAATTATTTTTAGGTCATCCATATTTTGTGGCTCTGCAGTTTCATCCAGAATATACTTCAAGACCCTTTAAACCTGCCCCACCATTTTTAGGATTGGTTCTTGCTGCCACTGGGAAATTAAAGGATTTCATAGACCGAAAGGAAGGAATCTCTGATTCTGAGCAGTTGGCAAAAATATTTCAGAGTTTTAGCACATGCTAGTAGTCTTTTGGGTCTTCTATTGAAGCTGTTGTTTTTGAAATAATATTAGTTTTTGGAATAATATAAATAGTTTTGAAAAATGAATAAAAAGTAATGTTAATAACTAGGAAATCTTGTAATTGCAACTCATAACTTCGTTTTTTACTTTGTTTCCTTATTATTTACAATTATGAACTCGAGTTTGCCTACTGGGTCAAGTCATTCACTTGGTTCGAGTTTGTGCATAATGTTGTACCTACTATTTGAGTCTATTGTCGTCTTTTGTTGTTTTACTGTAAGGTCTTAAACTCGTCAAAAGTGACAGTTATTAGGTATTATCAGACTTGCAAAAGTAAAAGAAATAACATACTATATTTTCTTTATCTACACTTCTAAGTTTCAAGCCTTAACTGATAGCAGTGCAATCAATACAATCTACTTAATGTACCTCAATCTCTAATCAATCAAAAAGTAATCATAAATTCATTACCTTAAAAGCATCCATTAATGTCCAACCTCAACTTAAATGGCACTCAAACTTCAATCCGGTTCCATCTCCTCTGCGTTCCTTCCTTTCGCACGCACTGCTCAAATTTTTGGGCTTCTACCATTAGGCAATTCAAAACATGGCTGGCCAAACCCGGAACACTGGAAATATAAGCACAGTTCACTCACTTTCTTAACGTTATTGGTATGTCTCATTTCCACTTGCTTTGCATTTCATTTCTATACAACGGGAGGATTAGCTTATACATGGGTATCAGGTTCCATCTTTCATTCTATATACACTATACTCTTACCTATCGTATTGTTTCAACGAAAATGGCAGTTTATCAACTGTTTGAAGGAATTATTCTCTCTTCAACCGAGTTTAACTAAAACTGTTCCGGCACTTTCACCTTCTAATTTGCAATTTCGTGTATTCACTATTGTCGCTGTTGCTATTTCACTTCTGCAAACGTCGTTTACTATTAGCTTGGCTAATGTATACTCATTTAGTTGGGCTTTTTACCATGTTTTTATCACTCTTGCTGAATATCTTTTGCATTTAACATTCGAATCTGTTGTCGTCTTTTCTTGTTGCACTCTTAGAAATAAGTTTCAGCTTTTATCGCAAGTGCTCGAATCACCCAAAATTTCTTCGCAAATTGCTAACGAGTGTTGTCACTGTTATAAGACTTATTGCCGCATTACGGTTGAGTTGGATAGAATTTTCAGGCCATTTCTTAGTCTTGGTCTTTGTTATTGGACGGTGAGGGTTTGTGCCCTCTCTTACATGCTGACTCTGAAAATGGTTGGCTCGAATATAAAGTTTGGGTCGTTTTTATGGATTGACATCCTGTTTTTGATGAAGATTGTTGCTATTGTAATGGCGTGCAGTTGCGTGATTGATGCTGTAAGTAGTTTTAATTTTGTGAAGTGGCACTAACACCCCCTATTCGGCTGCTGACAGCAGTAACACCATTTAAGTCCCAAATGGGCCCTGTATGCGCAAGTCCATCACATCAAGTTGGGTTAGGCAGCCGAATATGTGTAATGGGGCGATGTCGCTTCGGCAGTTCTAATAATGGTGGCGAGTCGGTACTACCGGATGGAATTCATTTCCGGTTCCATCTGGCAGTACCGACGCGCCACCATTATTATAACTGCTGAAGCGACATCGCCTGATCAGTGCCAGCAGTAACGTGGCACTATTGAAAGCAGCCGAATATGGGTGTTAGTGTCAGTGGCATTACATCTGCCTTAATTTTGTGGTGTTAGATTAGTATTGGTAAAGTGTTGAGTATTTATAGGCTGAAGACACTAAGAAGCGTTTGTTTACTTATATATCCAGTGACACGTGTCCCACACCCTGTAAAGTAAAGTTTTCATGTATAAAAAACACTCTTAAATGTTTGTAATCAATATTGTTCGTTCTATTTAGAAACTGGCGTTTGTTTTCTCTTGTGAAACTGCCCAATTTACAGCAAGTGGTTTCTTTGTTATTGCAAAACCATTATTGATAACTGTAATGACTTCTTTTTCACTTGCACTAAGACATGTTGATACAATTGTTTTTCATTTTCAGATTTTTGGATTAATTGTTACGTACTTCATCGTTCTGCAGCAATTTCAAGTTGATAACGACAATACAAAGACATAAAGCAAATTTGATTTTTATGTCAATCAGAAAGGTTGGACTTTCAATCGATTTCTGATTGATCTTTTTTTATGTTGTATGTAATTTTGTATATGTAATGCACCGAATTTTTGAGTCTACTCTCATGTATTGCTGTAAGATTGGGTTACAACAAATTCCAAATTAAACCAATGTCTACATATAAAAAAAATTTCATCATATACTTACGATTAATTGCTTCACTTTACCTGATTGCAATCGAACACAGTCTAATCAATAGCCTTAATCTCTCAACCAATCAATCAAAAAATAAGCAAACTCATTACCTTAAAAGCATCATTAATCTCCAATTTCAACTTAAATGGCCCTCAAACTTCATCCTAGCTCCGTCTCTTGGTCCTTCCCTGCATTCTTCCCTTTTGCACGAACCGCCCAAATCTTTGGTCTTCTACCATTAGGTAATTCAAAAGATGGCTGGCCAAATCCCAAACACTGGAAATACAAGCACAGTTCACTCACTTGCTTAACTTTAATTGTGTCCCTCATTTCCCCTTGCTTTGCATTTCATTTCTACACAACGGGAGAAATAGATTATACATGGATAGCAGGTTCCATTTTACATTTTTTGTATACAATACTCTTACCCATTTTACTGTTTCACCGGAAATGGAAGTTCATCAACTGCTTGAAGGAATTATTCTCTCCTCAGCTGAGTTTAACTAGAATTGTTCCAGCACTTTCACTGTATAATTTCCAATTTCGTGTATTCACAATTTCAACTGTAGTAGTTATTCTGCTGCGAGTATTGATAGTTATTATTTTATCTTATAATTACTCACTTTCTTGGACTTTTTACCATGTATTTATCACTTCTGCTGAACATCTGATGCATTTAACATTCGAATCTATTGCCGTTTTCTCTTGTTGCACTCTTAGAAATAAATTTCGGCTTTTATCGCAAGCGCTTGATTCACCCAAACTTTCTTCGCAAATTGCTGACGAGTGTTTCCGCCGTTATAAGACTTATTGCCGCATTACGGTTGAGTTGGATAGAATTTTCAGTCCATTGCTTAGTCTGGCTCTTTGCTATTGGTCGGTGAGGGTTTGTGCTTTCTCTTATAAGTTGAGTCAGAAAATCTCGGATGCAGGCTTCGTATGGTTAATGTCGTTTCTTATCATATTTTTGGTAAAAATTGTTATTGTTGTGATGGCGTGCAATTGCGTGACTGATGCTGTGAGTAGTTTTAATTTTGTTGTATTAGGTTGGTGTTGGTAAATCGTTGAGTATTTATAAGCTGAAGACACTAACAAGGGGAACCCTTGACCCTCCCGCCTTCGATTTTCCCCAAACTCACCTCAATGGTTAATTGTCATGAATA
>JAQGAS010002508.1:0-10158 GCA_034686365.1 Pachymerium ferrugineum
CCGTGATCGGCCGAGAGGGTACGGGCCACGTCCGTACACCTTGTGCCCGCGTCGCTGCGCCCCACTCGGGGAGAGGCCCTCTCTCTAAAGTTCATGTGGAAACTTATTATCAGAAGCGTGTAGCATAGGTAATTTGGGTGCTTAGATGCTTTAAAAAAATTTGGGCGCTTGGTTATGATATTATTATACTTACCACATCTGACACAGAGCTGCAACTTACTGTTAAAATCAAGATCTTGCCTCCGAAGTAAATAGTATACGACACCAGTGACACTAAGCTAACTCTTGACTTGTTTGAATCGAACTTAAACAGGTGGTAGGAGAGAGAACAAACCCTCATGGACCACATGCAAATAGATGTAAATATCAATGGACCATAAATTTCGTTTAAGTTATCCGTCACTTTACACAATAAATTGTATTTCTCACAACAATTATTAAAGATTTGACTGGAAAAATAACTAGCGGATTTTAGAACTCGGGAAACTTGCTGGAATTGATTTTTGATAGTGAGGCAGCAAAATATTAATATGGACTCACTGAAAAGTTGCATAGTTGAGTGAAAATATTGTCGCAGTATATTCCCCAGTTGTAGTATTATTGAAGGCGTGCTGTTGTCATGATGAAAAATGTAATAAATAAGTTGAAATATTATAATTATAATTATCATCAACAGCATGAAAAATTGTCTGTAGTCATTAGATGTGTGATAACTGTGATAAGGAAATAATTGTCGTAATGTTTTCATTAGTTTCAACTTGCATTGGAAACATCTTAGAAGAATTAAAATAGTGTAGATGCAGTCAAACACATGTTCTACAACCACCAAGTATCCAAAATTAATAGCTATTAAATTATAAATCGTTGTAGATGAGGTGTAAATTATAACTGGAATTAGAATGAATGTGATAATACTATTCCACCATTTCTGCTTCACTGGAGAATGGATGCCATTTGGATTTCCTAGTGGCAAAATACCAAAACACTGGGCTGCTCGAACAAAAGGGCGAAATGATGCGAACGACCAAGAAAAGAATGGCTTTCTTAACATTTTTGTCACCATTATCTAAAACAATGCTTAGAACTGGGAGGGCAATGTATGCTTGATGATTCTCAGACTTTTGGTTGCAACGGATTCCAAGTCAAAAGTGATCAGAGGTTGCTTATGTGGTTAGCATAACTGAGAGGTGAACTTTGGCATTAAATTTATACTGCACTTGTAAACATGTATGCTATAAAAACCAAGTTGTTTGTTATAAGCATACAAGGAACACAAACACTCACACGACCTGACATGACTGCATGTTTACCGTAACCTTTATTTATAACTTTGCTTAGTTGAAGTTGTGGTTGCGAAATTATGACGAAATTGATTTTGGTTTCAGAGGGAACCAGAAGTTGGACGTGCTTTACTTACTCCATAATATGTAATCGGTTACTGGACAGAAGTCAGAGATTTAAACAGTTCTGAGAAGTTTATTCAAGAAATGAAAGGGGACGGCTTAGAAAGTTAAGCCTTCACTATACAAACCTCTTCTCACTGTTCCAAATTGATTTTATAATCAGAGGTGTAATGACTATTGATTACAGATTTGATGATTATCTAGAGATAAACTAGAGACAATAACTACGTTTGCTTTCCTGGTTGTGTTATTGTGTGCTTAAGTGTAATAACTTTTGTAGAAGTTTATGTATTGTGTTTTTCTTTTTTAATGGATAGCAGTTGGTAGGCAATAGACATCAATCAAATCAACAGTCAATCATATCTACATATAAAATTGGTTGATGTGGTGTTGACTACCCTAATTTGACAGATAAAATTTTCACCTTATTTAACTTGCATTAAGGTACCATTTTGTCCGTGTTGTGGTAATCACACTTTTATTTTTAGATTTTGCAATGAGCATTATAGTGGACAATAAACGTAAAAACCAAAGTTCTTTACTTGTTTAGGCGTAATAAGTAATCTAGTAATGGTGGTTTGTATATAAGCAGGTGGATCACAATCAAAAACAGTTTTTTAATACAAACTACGTCGTTTCTTGGAATAAATTTTTTGTGCACTGCAGTTGGTTAGGTTCATAATTTTGCTGGAGTGAAAAGTTACGTTTTCCCTGTTTTGCTGCGTGAGGAACCTTAGATTCACTCAGGTGCACGAAAGCAATGAGGTATGAGCGTGGCACACTTTTCTTGTTACCCAAATTTCTCTTAGGTTGCATAAATAACAGTAGTCTTACAAAATGAAGATAATAAATCTGATATCATAACTTTACTTACACAAATATACTTATTTTTCTCAAATTATATATTTGTAATGATGCAAACTTTTTTTTATTTCAATTTTCTGAATCCGTTACATTCTATCTGGTTTTCTTTCAACCCAATTCCGATCGCCGTCTGGTGAGAGTGTTCTCTTACTAAAATGCAAATGGCTGCCCGCGTATCCCTGATACGAAATGTGAAGTGCAACTATTGAAGTATTTCGTGTTATGAAAGGTATTTCAGATCTCAAAATTTACGGTGCAAACTAGTGTCCCTTTTATTAAAATCCCTAAGTAATTAATAACTATAGAAACGGAAATTCTTGTGAGGGAAACCATGTCGCAGATTCATCAGACGATGAATAAAATAAAACATTAGATGAATTACATTTTTATTTTAAGTCACTATCAAACGTAGTAAGGTTAATTAGGTATCGATTTTGATTAGGACACGGGTGTTTTTTTTGAACTATAAATAGTGTTTGATTGTCCGTATAATTTTCACTTTGAGAGATGAGTCTTTATGTTGGTCATGTAAACATTTGTTAATGGGCAGTTGTCGGTGTAAGTTTTATCTCACTTCTAATTGAAATATTGTTAACTAACCTAAAATATTTTTATTTTATAGAAACCAAAGACCATGCAAAATTGACGAGTTACTGCTACAACTAAGTGCAAGGTAAGACCTGTTTCACTTTCAATTTACAAAAGAGAGGGAAAATCCTGGTCGTTGGGTGTATTTGAGCAATTTAGCTTCACCGATGAATAGACTCAGTACTTTAAATCCTGCAACAAGAATAAACATTACTTTAGCCGTTTAAGGGTAGAGAATTCATTAAAGAAATAGTACCTCAAGAGGTATGCGATGACAAACTTTTGCTTTTAAACTTATTTGCTAATTACTACCTCATAAGGTATAAATATAGTAATGTGGAAAGTTTTGACTTAATGTGAGGTAGTAAAAACCATGGAGGAGTAAAGTACAATATCTACCACATACATTAATAAGATATCTTTATATCTAGTCCTGTCAAGATTATGCAATTGTGAATTTGTTGATCAGTTGAAGAATTGGGAAAAAATAGTTGGTTTGGTATTATATATGGAATAGTGGAATAATTATAATATTGCATAATGTTTTCCTAGTAGAGAGATGTATTAAGTAGTAGTGTTTCTTGCCACTAGAGATTCATTAACGAGTTGTTTTTTGAGTGGAACATTTATTTTGAACTGTTCTAAGACAACAAAGTAGGTAATGATTCCTCCAATTATCTAAAAAACAACATGACAGTTATTATTTCAAATATGCTTTTCGTTAAAAAGGAATTACCGTGAGAATTAACGATTTTCCTATCGAGAAGAAGCCATTTGCTGTGAACTGCGCATTGTCATAGGTGTTTATCATGAGATAATCCTATTAAAATTTGAATGATTAAAAAATTGTAAGATTCAAGATGACGTTGTTGGGCTTACGCGAATTGATGGGGTTTCTTTCTTTGCAAGAAAAGCTGTTAAATGTTCTTTAGTTTTTTTAGCCTTACATAAATAAAATATATTAATTAGTTTTCATTCCAAGAGGCTTTTATTTGAATAGCATGGAGGTAATTGAAAGTAGTTAAATGAATGAACAATATAGGAAAAGACATATAGCCAACATATCATACATTATATCATATAATGATTTAGTTTCTACGCCCTTTCTCAACACAATCGCTTTCAAGGGTAGTCAGGGGGAAGAAATTAGAATGATAGGAAAAATAAAATCTTTTAGTTTTTTTTAAAAAAGGTGGAAGCCACCACGTGGAAAAATATTAAAACATCCCATTTTTAAATTTAAACGAAAAGTTGTAATGGGAAACCATATAGAGGTAATTAAAAAGACAACCTTTTTTAAATAAGTTAACGCGATATACATTTATAGATATAAAAGTTTACAGAAACGGGAAATTTTATGCAGTAGTGTTTCTTGCCATTAGAGATTCATTAACGAGTTGTTTTGTGACTGGAACACTCACTTGGAGTTGCTCTAAGACAATAAAGTAGGTAATGATTCCTCCAATTATCTAAAAAAAACAAAAAAAACATGACAGTTATTATTTAAATTGTGCTTTTGGTTCAAAATGAACTACCGTGAGAATTAACGATTTTCCTATCGAGAAAACCATTTGCTGTGAACTGCGCATTGTCATGGGTGTTTATCATGAGACATTCCTATTTAATTTTGAATGATTAAAAATTGTATGATCAAGGTGACGTTGGGCTTACACGATTGGACGGGTTTTTCTTCTTTGCAAGAAAAGCTGTCAAATGTCCTTTGGTTTTTTTAGCCTTTACATAAATTTAATGTTTTTATTATTAATTAGTTTTCATTTCTAGAGGCTTTTACTTGAATTGCATAAATTAAAAGTAGTTAAATGAATGATCAACACAGGAAAAAAACATATAGCCAACAAATGATCATATATTGTATCATATAATGATTTAGTTTATATGCCCTTTCTCAACAGAATCACCTTCCAGGGTAGTCACGAGGAAGAAATTAAGATGATAGGAAAAATAAAATCTCTTAGTTTTTTTAAAAAGATAGGAAGGGAAACCGAAGGCTCAATATAAAAACTCTCTCCAGTACAAAATAGAAAAATATTAAAAAATTTATCCACACACCTAAGGTGCCACTGCATGGCAAAATATCAATATATCGAAAAGTTATATTGTAATAGGAAACCATATGGAACTAATTGGAAACCAGTGAAAAGCTATAGGAAACCTTGCCCCCATCATTCTTTGACTCCAGTTGGATTTTCGAAAGGTCCATTTGGCATAATGCTATCTGAAGCATACGTCTAGGTAATTTTGATCCTAGGCCTGGTTGCTAAAGGGCTAGATGTTTAGGGTACCTAATTTGGAATTTAGTGGGGGCAATAGAAGACTCACTAGATAAATTCTTTACCAGCACAAAGTAGAAAAACTAAAGAAACTAGGAAATCTTGCCCATCATTCTCTCATACCAGCTGTGGTTTCCAATAAGTTCCATTTTACCCTGTATTTGCTTGTAACCTTTTAGGTTACCTACAATGGAATTTGGTGGGGCAATAGAAGAGTCACTAGAAAAACTTTTACCAGCACAATTAGAAAAAAAAAGAAACTGGGAAATCTTGTCCCATCATTCTTTGATATCAGCTGGTTTCCAATAAGTTCCATTTGGAATCTTTGCCCCCCCCCCTCCCTTATTTGTTTGGCATTGCTTGTTGTCTCCTGTTGGATTCCTATTGGAAACCTATAAGTGATTCAATTGGGTACTAAAGTAGTGACGGCAGTCCTACATTTAGGGAGTATTCTTAATTCACCTGTTTTCAAGAATTATGATATTTGGATACTTACCTCATCTGACATAGAGCTGCAGCTTGCTGTTAGAATCAATATCTTGCCTCCGAAGTAAACAGTATACGACACCAATATCACTAAGTTGCCGTCTGACTTGTTTGGATCGAACTTAAACAGCTGGTAAGAAATTGTGCAAACCCTCATGGACCACATGCAAATAGATGTAAATATCAATGGACCATAAACTTCGTTCAAGTTATCCGTCACTCTACACATTAAGTTGTACTTCTCACTACAATTCTTAAATATTTGACTGGAAAAATCACTAGTAGATTTTAGAACACGGGAAACATGCTGGAATTGATTTTTGATAGTAAGACAACAAAATATTAATTTGGACTCGTTTAAAAGTTGGATAGTGTTCTCAAAATATTCTCGCAGTAGAAACCCTAGCTTCAGCATTGAATGTGTGTTAATGACGTATATCGATAAGAAAAAACCATTTCGGGATATTATTATTATCAAAATAATGAAAAATTGTCTGTAGTCATTAGATGTGTGGTAATTGTGTAAAGGAAATAATTGTCTTAACGTCATTATTAGTTTCCACTTACATTGAAAAAGTCGAAGAAGAATTAGAATTGTGTATATGCTGTCAAACATATATTCTACAATCACCAAGTAGCCAAAATCATCAGCTATTATGTTATAAATCATTAAAGATGTTGTGCAAATTATAACCGGAATTAGAATGAATGTGATAATACTATTCCATTATCTCCGCTTCTCTGGAGAATGGATGCCATTTTGATTTCCTAGTGGCAAAATACCAAAACACTGGGCTGCTCGAACAAAAGGGAGAAACGATGCGATGGACCAAGAAAAGAATGGCTTTCTTAATTTTTTTGTCACCATTACCTAATATAATGATTAGAACAAGGAGAGCAATCTATGCTTGATGATTTTAGATTGCAGCAGATTCCAAGTCAAATATGATCAGAGGTGGCTTATCTGGTTAGTACGGCTGAGAGGTGAACTTTCTGTTACGCTATTGATCTCGTTGGTGTGAAAATCATACTGCAGTCGTAAACATTTTTGCTATAAAAACCATTAATTTGTTGTATGTTGACACAGGACTCACACACCTCCACACATATCACGATATGTTTACTTTAACTGTTATTTATATATTTGCTTAGTTTAAGTTGTGGTTGCGAAACTATGACGAAATTGATTTCGTTGCCACCTAATGTTCATATTTTTTATACCAAATATCATTATTATAGATATAGGTAGATATAGATTGGAAGTATTTCTCATACTCCATAATATGTACTCGCTCAGTAGATTGATATCAGAGATCCAAACTGTTCTAAGATGTTTGTTCAAAAAATGAAAGGGAAATGCTTAGAAAGTTAAGCCTTCACTATATCAACCTCTTCACACTGTTCCAAATTGATTTTATAATCAAAGGTATAATGACTATTGATTACACATTTGATTATTGTCTACGGATACGAGATACAAGAGCTAGTTTGTTTTCCTGGTTGTTTTTGTTTGCTTAAGTGTAATAACTTTTTTACAAGTTATTTATTGTGTTTTTTCTTTTTTAGCTTAATGGATAGCTTTTAGTGGGCAATAGACATCAATCAAATTAACAATCAATGATATCTAAATATAAAATTGGTTGATTTGGTGTTGACTATCCCAATTTCACTATTGAAATTCCACCTTATTTAATTCCACCTTATTTAATTCCACCTTATTTAATTTGCATTAAGGTATCATTTGATTATGTACTGTAGAAGGTAAATAATCACATTTTTAGAGTTTGCAATAAGCACATCAGTGGACAAACGTAAAGAAAACTAAAGTTTGTTTAAGCGTAATAAGAGTAATCTAGTACAGTAATGGCGGTTTGTGCATAAGTAATTATTATATGTCGATCACAATCAAAAACAGTTGTAGAATGCAAACTATCTTAATTAGAATTATTATTGTAAGTCTTGCCTGGGACATTTTAGACAGGAATTTTAGACATAAAAGCTGAATACATAATGTAAAGAATTACATTCAATTGCAAGTTGCGTTTTGACAGATAGCTGCTTAAATTAGCAATTAGAAATCAGTTCAACCCCAAAAGATTATTTCTAGTCGGCGCAAAGAAAGATTAGACTCGTCAGGCAGGCGTTTAGCAATAGTCACATATTTTTAGTTGCCAATGAATGAGGGTAGACGTTTAGATACACGGAAGAGGTGCTACAGTTGGTCAGAATCAAGCAGCCTTTTCAATGCACCCAACCGTTAACTTCATCCGTTTAAATAAGTGGACACCTGTGTAACACCAGCCAACAAGACTAATCTTTCTTGTCACTGACTAACTTATAGTTAGAAAATTAGAACACTTAAATCAAATAATTTCTTCCCCTTTCATAAAGAACTTGTAGTATTATTATCCAATGGGATCCGATAAAGGCCAAATTGTTCAAAGACGATGATGTAAGTAACAACAAGCCCGACAATCTAAAAGTATACAATTAAAATGTGTTTAGAACTAAATATTTCACACTTCTAGTGTTCAGCTCATTTCGTTAAGTTTTTAAAATGGTAAAATATCACCGACTTAAGAAAAACGAACAAACTAACTACTAAGTTGAACGTTTCATACCGGCAAAAACAAGGATTTGTCAACAACAAAAAACCCGCATCCTGTGAATTTAACTGGGGCACATGACTTTAGATATGCTGCTCTCTAGGTATGAAAACATTAAAAACAATTTTTATATAAACGTTCTGACCCCATTTACCATCGGGTTATTTCCCTTTGCTATGAGCGCGTACAAACTTCTTTTACACCTCTCAGCCTGTAATGAAAGTAGACATTTTCTAACACGACTGCATTATCTTGTACGTTACTTACTGCTTCAGTCACACCATTGCAAATAACAACAAGAAGTAGAAGCTTGAAGATAAAAAGACTATTCAAAAACACCATTGATGCGAAACGAATGTCAGCTACATGAGAGTTGAGGTGAAACAACGTATACGAAACGATGCAAAGCCTCGCGGACCAAAAACAAGTAGAAACGCATATCAATGGACCAAAAATATCGTTCAATTCGTCAGTAATTCGACAAAGTATAGAAAACCTATGACTGCATCGGTCAAATACTTCACTACTTCTCTTGCACTGTAAGTCATGACAAAGACTCTGAAAAGCTTTCTTAATTGTGAAGCAACAGAAAAAGAAAATAGATTCGATGACCATTTGCACTAAGGTTTCAAAGCAGTACCGGTAATAGAACAGCATTGATATAAGCGTGCTGTTATTATTACGGAAAGCTAGGTAAATAGTTGAAGCAGCAAGATAAATTGAATTGGTGAACAAAAATGTGAAAAATTGTAGATTTTGAGTGGATGCAGTTATTATTATGGCAGGTTCTTCAGGTGGAAATAAATATCCGATTAGTTGTAACAAATCCCATTTACGTCTAAACATTATAACATAAATTGAGATCATATATAAACAGTTAAGAAATGTAGTTGGAATCCACAAAAATACGGAATGGGGATTTTTGTAAAATAAGATGCTGACCACAGTAACAAAAAGAGTTGATAGAAAGAATGTGTAAGTTAGGGAACTATGCCACCACTTCCAGTTTTTAGATGATGGGAGGCCATTTTTGTTTCCTAATGGGAGGAGACCAAAGACTTGTGCCAGTCGTAGGAAAGGGCGAAAAGCTTGAAGGGACCAATTCAGATACATGATTTGGCGTCAACTTCAGGTTGAAGGGACGTGGTAATGTTGTTTTAGATTGTGATTGAGGGAAATGTGGACATTACCTAATGAAATTGTAATGGCTTTTGGAGTGTTTACTTAGTACATTGATTAATCATTGCACAGTAATAATGAGCCCATTAAGAGGATAAGCAAACATCAACATTATGGATTCTTTCAAAACACTTAACAAAATGAACTGATGATAGTTTTATTGATCATACGTTTTGAAGTTTATATACGCACTGCATATTAACAAGTATGAAATTTTTTTTTATGAAAGTGTTTTTGTTTATTCAAATATAAGAATTATTAAAGCATGGATTTTCATTTGAAACATTCATAGAAAATTGCTTATTGGAATAAACTGTAGTTTAACATTCAAATTGATCCCCAAGATCCCCAAGATCCCCAAAATTGATCCCCCAGTAATACTCTGTTCACACTGTCTATACCAATTCGTGGAATGAGTTGCAACCAATTCAATTGTGAGATTCAATTAAGAGTGATAAGCAAACATCCACATTGTGGATTCTTTCAAAACAAAAATGAACCGTTAATAGTTTTATTGATCGTACGTTTATAAGTTTTATCTATTCACTGCATATTAAAAGTATGAAATATTTTCTCATATGAATGTGTCTCTTTTAATTCAAATGTAAGAATGATTTTAAACATCCAAATGTTTTAATTAATTAAATATTTTTGAGCACATAAGTTTATTACGTAGATGAAATCGTAAGATGAAATCGCAGTTATGCATTTGGTTTGTTTGTCTGTCTGTCTGTCTGTCCG
>JAQGAS010002509.1:0-10157 GCA_034686365.1 Pachymerium ferrugineum
TATTTAAGAGATTGGGAAGCATCATCAATTAAAATAGAAAATTTCACATCTGAAAATTACTTTTTATTGAAAACGGCCAAAACAGCAACAAAAGTTCCGGAAATCATCACAATTTCCGATGATGAAGATGAAAATGAAGTAATTACAATTTCCGATGAAAGTGAAAATGAAACAGAAAACCAAACTGCAAAGGAAAAACAAACAAATTCTAGCGCCACCTATGAGGCAAATAAAAAACCCAACACCGAAACACCAACAGAAGACGAACCACTTAATCAAACTGAGCCAACAGAATTGCAAAAGGAAAATCAAACAGATACTATAGCTACCTACGAGTCAAATGAACCCCAAAACAATACTGAAACACCAACACCAACTGAAGACGAACCACTTAACCAAACTTTAAATGAGCCAACAGAATTACAAAAGGAAAAACAAACAGATACTGATGAAGAGTTTCAGTACATATACGACAGTGACAGCAGCAATGAGTCACAAATAGAAAGAGAGACCCCACACTACACCTTATTACACCGGTGTGAAGTGTTGCCTACTCCAACACAGATGAGGAAAGCAGCTTATAGTGATGACTCCAATAATAACAGCAATGAGATGCAACCAGAAAATCCTACAACTTGCAATAGTGACGATGAGGAAATGTTTCATTGTCCTCAGTGTTATTTACAGTTCCATAAAGGAAAAGAGCTAAAAACACATATGTTGGATAAGCACAACATAAATAGTACAATTATAAAAACCGCAACTACCGACAACTACAACTTTCATTGCGAAATTTGTAAAAAAGGGGTGTCTTCAGAAAAAGGGCTAATTTTACACAAAGCGAGATGTCATAAAATTAAGAAAAAACCAACTGACCAGGATCTGTCAGAAGCAACTGGTCCACAATCGGTTGAGCGTAGAGTTCCCCAGCGAAATGAGCCTCAAAATGAATGTGTAATGTGTAAGAAAAAATTTTACACCCCCGGAGGATTAAACAAACACAATCAAGTAATGCACAACATTTCATTGCCACCTTTGCCATTGCCAATAGGAAATTTCCAATGTGACATTTGTAATAAAAGTCTACCTACTGAACACGGATTAAAAATGCATTATTACAAGCTCCACAAACTAAAAAAGAAACGAATAAATTATTTACTCAATGAAAAAACGACAGAAACTGAAACTGAATCAACTGAATCCAAAGATGAAGTAAGTGAAGAGGACCAAACTTCAAATGAAGTAGAAGAGTCAAGAACTCTTCAAGAATCTACATCTACTGCAAGTGTACAAGATGACGACATTGAGTATTACGAATGTTATGTATGTCTCAGAGACTTTAAAAGAGAGAAGGATCTAAAAAGACATTTATTTTGTCGCCATATTGCACCAGAATGCAAAATCCCAATCTCTTCATCGTACGCTAAGATGAAGTTCTGTTGCTTATTCTGCAAAAAGGAGATGGCTTCTGAAAATGGTATCAGATTACATTTAATTTCTAAGCACAGTACAGAAGATAAAGAAAAAATTGAAAACGTACTAGGTACAAAACACAAGCTGGGAAAAGAAAACACCAAAAGTACAAAATACACATTGAGAAAAGAAAACACGGAAACACTATTCTGCCCTTTTTGTGTAAAACCTATTCAAACAATGGAAGGTTTAAAGGAGCATATGGATTTAAACCATAAGATAACATTAAGCGCTTATCTTTCTGGTGTGAACCAGCCAGGTTTGGGTTTTAGATGTTTCATATGTGGAGAGCAGCAGCACACTAAAAGAAGTTTACATTTCCATTTGAAGAAACAGCATCAATACACTGATGGAACTAGTAAAATACCTTGGAGTCCACCAGATCCTATTCCCCTTCGCAAGAAAAGAGAGAGAATCTCTACCGCCCTAAATTTGGATACTGAAGAAGTTGAAATCGGTGCAGATCAAAATTATGCAGTATTTAGGGAGAATGATGAAAAAGAGAGTAGGTCTTCAATTACTGATATGGAGCACGTTGCCTTAACTTTTAGTAAAGATCAGGATATTTGATAAAACCGTTTTAAAAGAAATGTTAATAAAAGAAGTTGAAATGTAAAATTGTTTATTTTTTTGTCATGGGTAATGCAATGTAATTGAAGATTGGTGTAAGTAAAATGTGTTATAATTCTTTTTTTTCAAATTATTCATGAAAAATTGCAATTTAAGATTAAAAAAATCAACGCATGACGACTCTAAAAATTCATTCTCTGAGCCAGCCATTAGACTGCCTACCACAATTCTTCAGGCAGAAAAAGCGGATTTACTTATAGGACAAAAATGTTAACCATTCCTATCGTGCACTTTTTACTGTAATTTTACCGTAATTAAATTAAGATTGATTTAAAAAAATGATTCGTTTGCCACAATATGAAATAATTATTAATTAATTACCATAATTTCGTTTTTGATATTAATATATTTCATGTTACATAAAGCAATAAATAAATAAATAGTATAAAAGAAAAAATAGAATTTTAATAAATAGAAGTTTGTAATTGAATATAAAATTTTGTGTTCAACGTATTAGTGTATCCTCTTATTGTTGATTTCCTCTGTAAACATAATTATCTTTTTTGACAGATTTTGTAAAATAAGAAAATGAAACAGCCTTTTAAGTTGATAGCTTAAAATAATTATATTAAAATTCCAACGCTATCCTCAACTTAAATTTGCCGCCCTTAAGTCAACATATGGAGAAAGAATGACTCCGAGATGGCGCCAAACTCCCAGTTTGTTTTTAAAAAAGGGGAGTGGGTCATTTGAAAGGGTCCAGATGAAATAACTAAACTGTGGGGGCCTGAAATACAAAAGAAGGAATGCCCTTTCACAAGAGTAATGTGACATTGTTGCAATAATCAGCATGATAGTAGATGATGGTGTGCTGTACTCTTGAGATGGTTTGTCCAGACTATTTTTTTTTTTACTTTTTCCCATCAATTTAAAATTGCCTCTAGTTCGGGGACCCCCAAAAGTGGTCAAGTTTAAACTGGCCTACTTTATGGGATGGCAGGTTACTAGGTTAGTAGGTGGCGTGGACTTTAATACTTGCCACTTTGCCACTTTTTAGTGTCAACATACACTCGCGAGGAAATTTTACGGTCTCCTCGAGGTTATTATACTTTTCTCAACACGCCGTGTTTTTTTAGCTGGTAAGTCATACAACACCAACTTACGATTCGTTAAACTGAAAATATTAACCAATGAGCTACATATGGTTTTGTCTATTGACATGTCCTTACTAAAAAGTGTTAGAACGTACACTGATTAACTTGGTACGGTGGCCAAAATAAAAAAGTTTTCTACGCTATTTACTCTTTCAAACTAATTGATGTGTGAAAATTAAAATATTTTTATAAATTTTAGAAATCAATTTTAAAGTACAAAAATTTTGTGTCGTTTTTTCTACGTTATCAATATTTCATCATTCCATACCCCCTTTAAAAAAATTACCAGTTCCATTGAATGAAATAATTTCATTAGGGGCCACATTTGGTACACAAAGTAAAACTTTTATAACCAAAATTGATAATTTCCAATAACATTTACTAACTAAATATAAAAGTTAACTAATTTATCTAATTAAATTCACTCCCTTGCATGTGGAAATGGTGTTATAGTTTGTATTGCAACAGCTGTAGCAATGGTGTTACAATTGCAAACACCCTTTTAAGTGTTTTATACCACCTTTAATTTTAACGGTGTATGGGGAGTGAGAAGCAATTAACAGTTTTAAAATCTAAAACAATTTAAAGAATTTGATCACATTTGGTCACATTGATCAAAAAAAATGTCTTGATTGATTTATGTGGTGACAATTCTCAGCAAAATTGATAGTAATGATCTCGGATTCACAACAAACTAATTAATTAGGTGAATTCTATAGTATAAAGAAGGAAACTTTTCTGGAAACAATAGTTTTTAATAAAAGCACGCGCCCTCGTCCAGGTGTGTTTTCAAACCAGGTTCTGTTTGGCTTGTTGTAGATACAATTAGAATTTGACCACCTACTAAATACTGTGGTTACGAGGGAAGGGTATTGAATCTCGAGCTGCGAGAAATGGGCATATTTCACCCATGACACTCCAGATAAGGACTCGGGGGCCTTGGAAAAAGCCTCGTTAATACGAATTTTCATTTCTTATCCTTTTCGTTATATCGAGGTGGACGACGCTAATTGGGAAATGGTCTTTCGTTGACCCGCCGTTTTCTGAAATTGAACGGCCCCAAAAATGCTTCCCACCACTCTGCAAATTGGCGAAGCAAAATCACTTTTAAAATTGTTAATCTCATAGTTTATATTTGGGACATCAACTAATTTATATTTAAACCACAAAGAATCTATAAAATGTGAAGTCATTTCAGCATGTTGTTGTCCCAGAAAAGGGAGCAAAAAAAATTATTAAACAAATAAGACAACTATTTACACACCTCAAGACAAAGGGTGTGCTAATTAATATATATGTCTAAACTAGTGATAGCTGATGGGTACAAATTTTGTTCTAACAAGATTTATTGTCACGTTACAGAAACAACGTTACAGAAGTTGACACATTTTTAAAGCTGTGAAGAATTTGCAGCTTTTTCAGACATGAAGTGGGAGTATGTAGTAAATTATAATTTTAAATGAGAATTCTATTGTATGTGTGTATGTATATGTAATTTATAGCATCTACAGAGATGTCAAGAAGAAAATGAAAAGAAAAAAAAAAGTTTGTGTCAATCAGTTGGAAAAGGGAGATAAATTTTACTACCCATGCAAGGCAAATGAAATCAATTATCAGTAGTAGTGTTTTGCAGAACTTATCCTATACTTATAGCAATCTACAATAAGTGCAGAACTGCAGTGCGAATTTTTGTTTCGCGCAACTCACTTTACATTGACTTCCAACTGGTTTTGTGTCCCCGATATGTTTTCAATGGGAATCCCTATAAGATATCAATTACACAATATTGTAAATCAATTGAAGTTATAATTTTACAATTGTAATATCAGTATGTTGCATACATTGCCTATTACATCCAATTGGACCTTGCTGGAAACCAACTGGGAATAAGAGGAAAAATTGCAACAAGTATTCTTATTGGTTTTCAATGGGTTCTGATGGTTACCTACTTCGAACTCTCAATTGGAATTTCAAGTAGGGGGTGTAGATTGCCATACTACAGGATAACCTTACAAGTCTAATTACAACACACAAATAAAATAATTGTTTCTTAATTAGGAAAATTGTACCGCATGGATGGTGAATGTAAAAAGAACCGAAGACAGGATTGAAGCAAACACCGAAGGCCGCTTTAAAGATGGAAAAGTTTCATTTACCATCATGAAAAAAGTAGAAAAGAATGAGCCCTTAATGGTATGGTATAAAAACCGTAAACGATGTTCAGCTGAAGATGCTGAGGAATCAAAAGAGTACATTCATACATTAAGTATTAAAATACCAAGTATATAAACGAATTAAAAACTTAATAATCAAACTGTTATTCCAGCTAAACACTTAAAGAGATGCAAACTTGCATACGAATTCATATCAAACAAACAACCAACATCTTCCATCAACATTTGGAATACCAACACAATATCTCATCAGGATGAAATGAGTAACCTATCTAGTCATATAGACCCGAATGAAGTTGAGAACAGAAACCCAAATCATTCGGCAACATATAAGAAAACCAAAGAAATAGTTCTGATAGATCTTATTGTATCAGGAAATGGAACAACTGATAAGACTACAATAACCAGCAACTTAGAAGAAAAAAAATTTACTACTGAAGATGATAAATTGACCCCATCATTGACAATTGAAGCTAATAACATAGAAAAACTGAGTATACAAAAAAACAAAAATGTTGTCAAAAATTCAAAACCAGTCCACAAATGCCATCAATGTTTGCAAGAGTTTAAGAAAAGTAACGGTCTGACGAGACATTTGTTATTCGAACACAAGACGAAGAGGAAAATGAGAGCTTTTGAGAAGAAACAAGAGATGAAAGTGATAACGAACCATACCTGTCATCTTTGTTTGAAAATATTCAAAACCAGTCACGGCTTAAAAATCCATTTACTAATGAAACATAAAAAGGAAGTGAAAGATGCAAGAGAAATGTATGAATTTGTAGAAAATGCAAACAAAGATTTAACTGACCAAACAGTATCCACTATTAAAGAACCTGAAATAATTGATTTTACTGAAAACGATGACCAAACAGTCGACTTTAGCCTAACTTATAAACATAACTTAAAAACTGATCCAGTCAGATACCAACAGTGTAACAAAGATTTTAAAAAAACTGTGGAGTTAGAAATGACCAACCACCAGAATGCAGAAACTGCAGCTGATGTTGATGACATTTCAAGAAATGAACCTGGAATTCACTTAATATTAGACAAAACTTCCGTAACAGATGAACCACCAAAAGATTTATTGATGTCTGAACCAAATCAACTACTGCCTCAACCAAACCAGCCGCTCGATCAACCAATTCAACTAGATCCACAAAATCAACAGCTGCATCAATCAATCTCAAAATCAAAAAGAGCAAGATACAAAAAAAGACAAAGGGAAAAAAAGGCACAAGAAAGAGAGAGACAGCAAAAAGAGAGCAATTCAGAAGACCAATTATACCAACAGCTAGACCAATCAACTCAACAACAGCATAAACTAGATCCACAAAATCAACAAAAACAACATCTAGATTCACAAAATCAACAACTGCATCGATCAATCTCTTATAAACAACTGTATTACACCTATCCTACCTATCAACATCGACTATCTACAATAATGAGAACAGAGAGGAATAAAAAAAGGCAAAGGCAATTAAAGATAATAAAGCCACATAAAAAAGAGAGCAATGAACCGGATAAACCCAACTTGTGTAATGACCAAAAACAACTAAATCAACAACTAGGTTCATCTTTGCCTTCCACTGAGCAAACTAAGTTCACCAGGCCTGCAGACATGACTAGTAAGGAGTGGAAGAAATATAAGAAGAAATATAAGAATGAATTACGCAAGGCGAGAAAAAGAATTCAAAATAGACCCTGGAGAGAAGCGAAACTAAATGAAAAGATTTTAAAAAGAAATACAATTATATCACCTTCTTATCCTCCAGAAGTATATAAAGCAGCAACATCAACTTTCACTACAACACAAATGCCGAAATCAACTTTTAGAGAACCACTTCCACCTGGTGTCGACGAATTAGATACAAACAATGCTCCCCCAGCAACAAACACAAGAGCTGCAGCGCCTCCATTACCCCCATCATTCTCTGTGCCTCCACCTAGACCTATAGGTCCACCGGGAATGTTCAGTGGTCCACCACCTCCATTTCCTACACCATCCTCTAAGCCTCCATTGCCAAGATTCGGTCCAAACAATGCTCCCCCAGCAACAAACACAAGCGCTGCAGCGCCTCCATTTCCCCCATCATTCTCTGTGCCTCCACCTAGACCTATAGGTCCACCGGGAATGTTCAGTGGTCCACCACCTCTATTTCCTACACCATCCTCTAAACCTCCATCTGGACCTCCATTGCCAAGATTCGGTCCTCCAGGACGGTTTCCTGGTCTAGGGTATTCCAGGCACGGCTTTTTGAATTTCAGAGGGCCACCCACCGCCTCCATTTAGTGAAAAACCTAACTTTGTTCCCAGAGAAAGAGGGATAGAGGATAGTTGGTTTCCGTGGGGATGGGAACTTTTTTATTACTCTCATTAAGAATACGAGCATATGAAGTCTTATTCATTCATTTTTTAAACTGGAAAGAAAAGTTTCCATTGTTTTTGTGTTTTGTTTATTGCTTTAAAATAAGTCCAGCGTGGATCGGTTCAGTTCGACAAACATTTTGTTAAAAAAAAACTGTGTAACTGCAGAACTGGTTTATAAAAAGGTGAAATAATCACACGTTGGAGAAAAAAAACCAAATATCCTTATTATGGCCATGTACGCATTGCAGTTTGATTTGATTTTCGTTTGTGTGTACTGTTACCATTGTGAAATGTATATAAACTTCCATCAAATCATTAACCTTTCGTTGGTTATTCAAATATTTTGTCTTTGTTTTGTGTAATATTTTTACAGATCGATTACTATTTCATCCTATTCTCATTTTATGATAAATTATTTCGTTTTTTTAAAAATGTCAAACGTTTTGTAAAAAAGAATTAGAAAAATTGATTAAAAGACTGTACTTTTAAGAGGATTGAAATGAGCTATTCCTTTTATGTTTTACGTAACTTTTGGCAATATATTTTTCTGACAATTTGAGCTCACTGTAAATTTCTAGTGGGTGTAAATCGAAATGGGAATTAATGGAAAAGAATCAAGAAATGTATTTAGTTATAGAACACCTGTTATCACCTAACTAATGTTGACAATGAGGAATAAATAATTCAAGTTTTCTTTTCATTTATTAAAACATATATTTTTATATTTTTTTTTTCTAACTGAATACTTCATTTTTGAATTATGATTTAAAAAGATTTGATGGGTTTTTACAAAACGAGATAAATCTAATCAACTATCTTTCCACTGGGCAAACTAAGTTCATCTGGACTTCAAACGTAACTCGCAAGGAAAGAAAGAAATATAAGAATAAATTACGCAGGGCGAAAATAAGAATTCAAAATAGACCACAAGTAGTAGCAAAAACGAAAGAAAGGATTTTAAAAAAAATACGGAAAGAGATTCAGAAAAAAATAGGTAAATAGAATTAAATCAAGTCATGATAAAACAATATTTCGCCACATTTTCAAACTCGCATGATTTGAGCATCAATTATACCAGCAGCTAGATCAACCAAAAAATAAATGATTAAATTAGTATATCAACATGTTTCCTGTTACATTAAGCAGTAAATAAATAAATAAATAGAATAAAGGGAATAAATATAGAAAATAGAAGTTTGTAATTGAATATTAAATTTTGTGTTCAACATAGTGTATCCTCTTATTGTTGATTTCCTCTGCAAACGTAATAATCTCCTTTTGACAAATTTTGTATCATTCGAAAATAAAAGGGTCTTTGTAAAACACGGAATAACCCACATTCAAGAGAATGCAAGAGAAGGAGTGCCCTTTCACAAGAGTAATGTGACATTAAATAGCAGATGACGGTGTGCTGTACTCTTGAGATGGTTTGACCAGACTATTTTTTTTTACTTCTTCCCATCAATTTAAAATTGCATCTAGTTAGGGGATCCCCTTCTCATCCTTCTCCACACCCCCAAGTGTGGTCAAGTTTAAACTGGCCTACTTTATGGCATGGCGCGAGGTTAGGAGGCGTGGACTTTAAAAGGGAAAAGTGCAAAGTTTTGATACTCGCCACTTTTTAGTGTCACCCTACACTCGCGAGGAAATTTTGACGGTCTCTTCGAGGTTATTATACTTTTCTCAACACGCCGTATTTTTTTTAGCTGGTAAGTCATACAACACCTACTTACAACTTGTTAAACTGAAAATAGTAACCAATAAGCAACACATGGTTTTTTTTTGTCTATTGACATTTCCTACTAAAAAGTGTTAGAACGTACACTGATTAACTTGGTATGGTGGCCAAAATAAAAAAGTTTTCTACGCTATTTACTTTTTCAAACTAATTGATGTGTGAAAATTAAAATATTTTTATAAATTTTAGAAATCAATTTTAAAGTTCAAAAATTTTGTGTCGTTTTTTCTACGTTATCAATATTTCATCATCCCATACCCCCTTTAAAAAAATTACCAGTTCCATTGAAGGAAATAATTTCATTAGGGGCCACATTTGGTACACAAAGTAAAACTTTTCTAACCAAAATTGACAATTTCCAATAACATTTTTATTAACTAAATATAAAAGTTAATTAATTTATCTAATTAAATTTTCAGAAAATTCAATTATGAACTCAGAAGTGAGATGGAAGTGAGTAAACCTACTAACATTTCTATAACTTACAATTAATTTATTAATTATTAATTTTGACAGAATCTACAGAACTCAAAGACCAGGAAAAGAAAAAGAATCTATTAACTACGGCAAAAAGGTAATTTCTTAAGAAAAAGTAAAAAATAAAACACTTAGAGAAAATTAACAAATTATCTTATAGGATATACTGTTCACTGACTGTTCAGATGATCAAA
>JAQGAS010002510.1:0-10157 GCA_034686365.1 Pachymerium ferrugineum
CATCATCTAACCAAACAAATATTTCTTACCCTTCGTTTGTTGAATTGGGGCATTGTGCGCTTTTCATTTTGATCCTTGGATGTGGAGGAACCTATTTCAGGAGAAACTTTCTCCGATGAGCTCCTACGACTTGTTAAGCCTTCTTTCTTCTTTGCTTCTCTACTTGACCTGACTTGACTTCCTGAGCTTATAGCAGTTGTTTGTTCCATTTTTCCAATTTGGTCATCAGTATCGTTGAATTGGGGCATTGTGCGCATTTCATTCTGATCCTTTTCTGCCATTTTTCTTTGAGATGCGGAGGAACCTATTTCAGGAGAAATGTCCCGTGTTGAGCTTCTACGACGTTTTAAGTCTTCCATCTTAGTTTTAGCATTAATTAAGGCCCTTTCGTCCATTTTCTCCTTGGCTTCTCTGCTTGACATGACTTGACTTTTTGAGCAAATTGCAATCTTCTTTTGTTCCAATTTTCTAATTTTGTCATCAATATCCTCTTGTTTTTCAAATTTACTTTTTTCCAATTTTTGAAAACCTTCTGGAAAATTCAATTTCTCTTCTGTTACAGAACACTCATTTCGTGTTGTATCAGGATTCATTGCACATGTCCAATCGTCGGGAAACGCTTTGCCGATATTGGCAGATGAGAAGGGTAGTATTCGCCATTTTAAACACGTATCTGTAAGTTTTCATTAATGAACACTCAATTCGTTTTTATAATTTATAGGTTTTATAAATTCTCACTTACCACACTGTAAACCTATTTTCGATTCTGTAGCTCGTCTTTTCACATACATTAATTCTTCACAAGCCTTTTCACTCGGTAACGACGTAGCATAGCCGAAATCGCTCCAAAAAGTATTCAAGTCATTATTGTCAGCTATTTTAAAAAAATAAACTCGTATTGAATTGTGGTCATAACAACCCACCTTTATAAAAAAAATTTACCCATTCCTGCGTCTTTCCAATACTGCTCCATGTGTTCTCCCATTGTTCTAATCAAATGTCTATATTCTTTCGCATCAGCAAAGTCTTGTTTGCTACAAGTTGGCTCCAATACTTGGTAGGGTACGTTAACGATACACACTACACCTTTACACATCCTAAAATTTATAATGGATAGTGTCAATGATATGGTTAATAAATTATCAAATTATTTACATTCCACCCTTGAGCTGGGGACCAACTTTAGTGTACATCTTTATCAATCGATTGCAGTTGTAAATGAACGCACCCTCTCGGTTTCTATTGTTTAAGTTTAGTCCGAAAATAAACGACAAGGTTTTCGGATCCATTTGAGCGCTAACAAAGTGTAAAAATTGTATTGTTCACTTAATTACTTTACCCTCTTTTCGATTATTACTTTCGTTTTTTGTCAAATATTATTTGTTTCTGCAACACTTCAATTCGCAACTCTTCTGCTTGATCTTGTAATTGCAGCAGTTGGAGCTGTAAATAATAATTATAGGAACATGGTCTTTAACAAGAATTTAATTTCTTACCGTCTGATCGTTATTGGCTGAAGTTGTCGTCCAATTTCTTACGATTTCGCTAAAATGCGCATTTAAAATTAAATTTTTTTAATTTTACCATTTTAATTTAACTTACCTTGCTTGACCTACCGCATCATCAAGCCTTTCCTTCGCTATTATTATACAAAAAAAAAAAACACTAGAATTTCAGCAAGTTTAAATAATAAAAACTTAATACATACCACTTTTCAGCTCTTGTTCCGCCTTTTTTGCCTCGTTAGTCGAACGTGTTTTAAATCTATTCGAAGTGTATGAATAACTCATTGGCTTACACAATGAATAAACTAATGGACACGTTTGAACTTTCTTCTTTTGTATGTAAATTTTCATTCGAGGTTTCAGGTAGAGCAATGAAGTGTATGCTCTGAATGAATACATCTCAGGGACAAGACTAATAGACATTGATTCGTAATTAAAAATTGTAAAGATTTTGAATGAATTACCTGTCATCGGTAGTCATATCAAGTCCAGCTATCAATATATCGGTTGGATCCGATTCAAAATCCAATTCTGTTACGCCTGAATCCAACAGTTTCAGATTGTAAAGAATGACAAGTGTCCCAGAACGTAAAATCCGGTCAAATTGTTGAAAAAATTCTCTTTCGGTTTTGAAAGGAGAATATTTCAAAATTAAATCCATCTCATTATCATGCTATAAACGATATGAATATAAATTATTTGACTAAGACGATTAAAATTTTTGTTTACTCTATCTTTTCCGTCTTGTCCATTATCGTATAATGGAGCTCTGTTGCACACATTAAACGATGGAAGCGGCACGATTACCTATAAACGAACATTACTTATAATTTCTTATTTCAATTTTCCCTTTATCTATATATATAATACGCTTTTTATATAACCTCTTTTATTTTCTCTCTCTCATAAAATGTTCGAGAAAGCATTAAACACGTCATGGTACCGTCTTTTTTAGTGAAAACCAGTAGATCGTTGGCAATTCTCATTGAAGCACTGTAAAAGAATTAGCGAATTTTAAGTTTGATCTCAAAACATGGTCGCAATATAGTCACGATTTCAGTCCATTTCCGTATTGTCCTATTTGATTAGGATCCAAAGCTTTCTTCGCTGACAAACCAAATGTAATGACATTTGAAATTTCTCCTGTGACGTCAGAAAAAAACCATTAAAAAAAATTCAACATTAATTTTTCAGTTTACTTACGTCGATTCATTCCTTCTCCGTCGTCCAAAATACTTAACATTACATTGCCTCTGACATTTTTATTAGGAACTAAAAAAAAATCTTTGTGTGTTTTAATAAAAAAAAAAAAAAAAAAAAACTTACCCGAGTAAACGTCGAGTTTCTTTGCCATCGCATCACTGGAGTTATCCAAAATTTCAGCCAATGCTCCAAATAAAAACTCATGCGAGGTCCTGTAATAGAGGATTAAATGACCAACAGATTAATTCAACTAGTTTGAAATTAGTTCATCCATTTGTAATGACGAGTTGGAAAAAAAATGCTTACGAGTTAGTGTGCAAAAATTCGAAGCTTAAATGCGCTCGGCTGAGACCACTATACATTTGAGAGTAGGCAGCCATAGTTTTAACTACTGAACACTTTTTCACTAGTTTTGGCCGTAAAACTTCAAATTACCAAATTGCATGGCATCCTGTGATGGTGGTAAAATGGTTGTTAATGATGGTCAGTCTTTGAGCAAGAGTTTCAATTAAAAACGACGTCAAATTTCTCGGACGTCTTAGAAATTAATACTTATTGTTTAAAAATGTATGTAAACATTGAATTAAGTAACCTTAAAAGTCATTCTAATATGATTTATATTAAGATTTCATACCTGAACGAAATGAAACCAAAAAGATCGGCCGAAGTGCGCGAAGTGACATCTGGTGACGACCAAGGTACGAAAGTGACGTAGATCCTTATGGAAAACCTATACGTCGATGGTCTAACAAATCTATAGGTAAATGTTGCGACAATTGTTCCATTTAAAATTAATTGAAAGACCCAAACTTTTTATTTACAGAAAGCAGTTTGTGAGAGGAAAGATATCGAATAAACATTCAAATTTTTTAATGGGAAAAATAAATTTTTTTCAAAGTTTACATCAAGCGTATGTATAGTACACATTTTATCAATTACAAGATCGAAGTGGCGTTTTCTTTACTTCTTTCCAACGCGACTTGCAGCTTCACAATCTTATATTTTTAAGTTGTCATTCTGTTTATATTCTTTATATAACGTTCTCCTATATTTATATTATGAGAAGTTTCTTATTGCTAGCTTTTTAAATAGTTACCTTATCTTTTCGATTCATGTAATGTCATCAAGGTTGTTATGTAACTTTTGTGAACTGTTGCAGACTACAACAAAATACGTGGCAAAATACAGTTTTAAAGAAGTGACGCTACAAATTGTAAATTATATATTTGTAGTCTATACCGGTATGCTTATAATGTAAATTTGTATTGGATGGTGTAAGCTGTTACGGTGTAAAGTGCAACAAAATGTGGTTAAGTCATGAAAGTTTATTAAGTTAGACTTGAACCGTTATTAGCATTATTATTTACTGTTATTGGATTTCGTAATAATGACGTCATTTACAGTACTGTGCAGAAACCGCAACACGATTGCGGGTAATTGGGAATGTAGACTTTATTTTCTACGCCGTAAATGAAGAAATAATCTGTCTTGTCTTTCCAGGCGTAGTGAACCTGAACGACTGGTACGACTCTAACTGTATGTCTCTGTAAAATATCGGAATGGAATTTCAAATAATGAATGCAAACGTATGACTGACCTGCCGCAATATGACGTCATCTTTGATGGTTCGTTTATGTTGATCTAAAACCTGAATTGACGCAGCTTTCAATGCATCGTCTCCAAAATGAGTCAAAGGACTCAGCTTAAATTGAATGTAGAAAAATAATTTTTAAGTTATTTTATGTGTATTAAAAAAAATTGCATAATACCTGATTTGCTTCTTCTTCAAATGCAAGTTCACCCTGTACTTTGGGTATCTTTTCTTTCGGTAGAGTTGTATACTGCACTACGTAATCGGTCATATTGTTTTTCCTTTAAAATTTAAAAGAATGTGAGGATTACATGAAATGACGTCAAGTTACTGTGTATACAAACCATGAAACAGTCAATTGCTTATACTCTTTCACTCGTCCAGAACCGCCACATTCTGAACAGACTTGATTACCACTTCCACCACAGAAAGAACAACTACTCAAAGAAAAATTTTTAACGTATAAAATTATCATCAACGTATTGAACAATGCAAGCGAGTTAGAAGATAAAAAAAGAACGAATCGCAGCAAAGACAAAAGAGATTATTACTCTTATCTAAACCTATAGAACTGCATTGGACGTTGCACGACTGGTTCATTTCTATTTCTGGTTCATTTCTATTGGTCAGAACTATTCAGGCGTAAGTATGCGAAATTGATTAATAGTTACTTTATGCTGGATTTGCTCTTTCATGTCTCCTAACTTGCTGCTATTGGTTGGATTTGTCGTCATAGATCTCAATACATTCATTTTGGATAAAGAGTAACTTACTTTTGCCGACTTGCGCCTGAGTTATGCTACAATAAATTTAAAATTAAATTTGTTAATATGAGCGTTTTTAGTTAAAGTATTTTTTTACCCGGGATCCCATGCCTGAACAAGAGCTGCATGTATGTCTGCCAAGTCCAAGACAGCGATTACACATGATTATGCAAATTGAGTTTGGCACCACAATTTTCTTTTTACACTCGGTAAAAAATATTGGATAGTCAACTTCAACGTGCCACATATTGGGAACAGGTCCAGAAAAAGTTAATGGTGGTCCTGTAATTGTTAACTTGTAATTAGTCGCTAGTGATGTGTAAGTATTAATATTTACCAGCGTTAACCTTCGTCCGTTTGGTTTTAACTGAGCGATTCTCACCGTAAGTTTCTAGAATGTACTGAAATATATAATTTTATAATTTTAGAAAATGTTATTTTCAAGGGCATTACGTTAGAGCGTTACAACGCCGGTAAATTAGTGTTATAACATCGTAACGTTAGAAAATTTAATGACATCATATAGACTGACATCATCAGGTTTGTTATGAACGTTTTGCGACGTAAACCACAAATTATACTATTTATTAAATTTTCAGTCTATCGATTATTTTTGTAACGTAACGATCCACTAAGGAACTGTAACTGTAATTTAATAAATTGAAAAAATAAAAATATGAAAACTTACAATGACTTAAAATTAATAATCATTATTACTTATTCTTATGTTGAACTTACATGATAAACCGAAGAGGTTTCCATCGTTTTAATAGTCATTTCCATAGCTGGTGTTTTACCGTAACAACATTTTGACATCACGTGATTCAAGAGGATTTCTTTAGCTTCTTGTTCCGACAGGATTTTGCCATACTTACTACATTCCTCCATCTTTAAAGTCTGATATTTTTACTATTACTTTAGGTTACAATCAAACTTATCTTATCAATTCAATTGATTTGCTGCACTTTATAGATAACCACAATGCACCTTCCTTTTCTATCTTTAAATATATTTTACTTTTTTTTAGTGATGTACATTCACCTAACAGCTTACTTTCTTTCCCCATATTTCATCATCCTTATGCGTTACTTCTGCGTTACTTCAATATGAACACAGATGGGAAATTTGTTTAAGTATAAAGTTTATGCCTAAAGGAGTTACCCGTTTGATTACCTGACTTTTGGTAAATTAGCTTGTACAACTAAAGTAATTGAGCAGATAATGTGTGATATTCTGATCGACAAAATAAGCAGTTGGTTGCAACTGAAACAGAAAAATATTTGAAAAATAATTCCAATTAAATTTTATAATTCATTCCTACTTTGTGATTCGTCTGAGAATTTCATCTGTACATAAAAAAATTGAGAATTTATTGGAAGTGACTAATCTTATTTCAAGTTGGCACTTACATAATTTACAATTAAAACTGTTGAATGGGAATTGTTGACGTCATGGGTATTTTTTTTTTAAGGATGGTATTAAACATTATTGATCTCAACCCCAAATACTTGACAACAAATAAAAATGGCAGTTTCTATATCGAACTATCTCCAAAAAATGAGCATATTTAAGCCTATATTCTATAAATTTCAAAATAGGGCTTAACTTTTTACTATATTTCATGAATGACAGACTTCTATCAAACATCTGTCACATGAAAACAACCCACACAAATTTAGGTACGTCAATAGTTTTATAACTTTAACTGACCACCTGTAGAATTAGTCATAAAATTTTCAAAATGCTTTAAAACGTTGGAAAACTTGCATAGGAACAGTTTCAAATCAGCTGACTAAAATGAAAGTACTTCTTCTCATCGCAGTCCTGTTTTTGGTCGATCAAGTAGGATGTGCATCTAGTGCACCAACTGGAGCAAGCACACCAAGCCCACCAAGTGCACCAGGTGTGTTTCAGGTAAAAATATTATGCTAAAGTTTTAAATGGAAAAATTTGCTTGAATTGATGCTTTACTTTTCAGGGTTTAACTGAACTATTTTGGAATTTTGTTATGGGTTTAATCACCTGGGTGGAAACCTGGTCAAACACTAATGCCCAAATGCTTGACGCAGCTGCATCGAAAGTCGCTGCTGCGGGCTAGTCTAATTGAACAAGCAGTCTCCAGCCAACCCTCCTTAATATATAATCTCAATTTAACTTGGAACACTTTTTGTTTTAAACAATGAGCAATCTTGTAGTTTAAAATAAAATAGAAATATTATAATATTGTCAAAAAATTTATAAAATTATACCACACCAACTTCTACAATATTTTGTTTGGTCATCGTAGCTTTACCTATTTTCAAAACAAATTAACCACCTATTACATTTAAAAATGTAAAAAGGGTTAAGACTTTTTTTTTTTTGCTGATAATACCAATTTGATGTGCAACTTTTCTGTGACGGTTTGAAGGTTATTGCCATTTTAATTTTCACAAAGAAAATGACGTCAGAGGTTATCAAAGTTATAGATTAATTTTTGATGATATCCTAGTACTTTCAAAAATCTAACACCCTTTTGAAATTCATAACCAAAAACATTTTTCAATGAGAATATTTAATGGTGAAAAAGGATGGCAATATAACAGGAAATAGCCGTTTTGACGGCTTCTGCATTGATCTGTTAAAAGTAATAGCATCAATAGTAGGTTTCAAGTATAGAATTGAACTTCTTCCTGATGGTAAATATGGCGCTCCTGACAAAGAAACGGGAGAATGGATTGGTATAGTCCGCCAACTTTTAGATAAAGTAAAGATATTAAATTTATCTTCTAAACGTAAACTTAATCGTGAATTTTTCAGAAAGCAGACCTCTCAGTAGCAGCTTTAACTATAAATTATGCCAGGGAAAGCGTCATTTTTCTAAACCATTTCTAAATTTGTGTATAGGAATTTTATTTAAGGTAAGGCTGATCGATCAATCAAAGTTTAATTGAGTACAAACTGACTTCCTTGTGTGCTCAAAGAAAACTGATGTATTGAGACCGATAGGTAAGGCTCACTCCTAAGTAACTTATTTCTTAGGCTCTGTTCAAAAAAATAAAGAGCAACCAAAAGCAGCGATATGAGACGAGGCGAACGTGGCAAGTGAAATTCAACTGCCGTGGGATATTTAGATTAAGGAAGTTCGAGAGCATGCGCAGACGCCTAAAAAGACTCTTGACTACTGTCTTCTATATGCAGTTTTCTATATGGTTGGCAATTTACCTTTCGAATAATCAGCCTTGTTCAGATTAAGTGAGAGAATATAACAGCCCAGGCTTATTTTTACATGGCGCCGAATGATGCTGCTATCTGTCGGTCGTTTTTTTTTTACTACACCAATCGCGCACTTTTGGCCTACGAATTTGAAATTAGACAACAAAACGAATGACATTATTAAGTTGATTTTAACATCGTAATAAATGCCTAGTCTTACATTAATTACGTGGAATTTCATATACTTGTTGCATAAATCTTCACTATGTTCACCAATACTCATTTTTCTCAATTCCTGCGTGACATTTGATGAAATCTGTACTACTTCGACCTTATGTAAACAGCAGATTGCAACGCCACTGGGTGAGAGAAAGTATCAACTATTAAATTTAGACGATGTAAATATAATAAGCTAATAACTTTTTTTATAATTTATAAGATTGCAAGTTGTCGTTTTCTAAACTTATTTAAATTTTCTGGATTCAATACAAGTGATTTTTTTCTTGTTAAAACGACAAATGAGTAGTTCAATGTCGCTGTCATTGAAACTTTGTAGGGCAATGAAATTTTTAATAAAAGGCATTAACCTACTAACACTTTTATAGTGTATTAGCCAATAAATTTTGAAGTTTAAAAATTCAATTTAAAATAAGGTTAATAAGAACTTTTTTTTTCAGTATTCAGTTTTATGTGGTTTTCAATTCACCTTTGACTGTTTACAGTCTTTTAAGTTGAATTTTATAAATTCACCAAACTTATATTTTCATTAGTTTAAATACAACTTCCTCATTTACAACTATTAAGAATATTTTTCACATAATATTCTTATTTGGTTTTGGTATCTTTTTGATACTGTGCATCAGTTCATTTTTTAACCTGTAGTTATCTTAAATGCTGTAAAAGTTATCAAAGCAATGCTTTGGCTAACTTTTACATTGTCCTACTGACGACAGATTTACTGGAACTCCAAAGTTTATTTTTGTTTATTCAACTCGTAATTTCTCATCTTGCGGTGAATAGCTTAAAATTTTGACATTTTGTAGCATTCGTCAGCTTAACTATTAACTTTAAATTGAAATTCTTAATTTTTGATTCAATTTTTGATATTATAAATCACAAATAATAAAATTTCTAAAAGTTGTATCTTTACATAATTTGCCTACGATTATTTTACTTGAAACTTGGTTTAATACATCAAGATACTAATTTGAAACTGATTTACTGCTTACTTTTTTAAAATTAAACTTTCAAAATGCCTTAAATTACTCAGCTTGAAAACCTAACCTAGATTGTAGATTTGTTAAACAAGTAACATAAAAGTAAACCGCCTTTAAGACATTGATGGTACCAAGTACATATTTTCACTTCAATTTCACCTTGGCCCATGAATTGTAGTTATGAGCCATAAATAGAACGACTAACCTTATCATACTTTTTACTTTCGTGAATTTAGCTGAAAAAAAGTGTACCTTAATTATGTATTCATGGCAGAAATATGAGCTTTCCTGATGGCCTTTCCTTGTCAAATTATGGAGACGAGGGTAGTAATACAGCGACCTCATCGGACCCACTCGATCGTTTTCTTCATCAACTAAGATAAATACGGAAAAAAAATTGCCGATGAATGAATTGAAAAACCACTACGCGGTTGAACAATATTCAACTTTAATTTGAAAGGGTTTAATAAATTTTTATCTTTGTCTACTAAATGCTAAGTCGTAAGAGATTCTTCTGTTCATTAAAGTCCATCTCCAGTAAAAAGTTGGATGCTTGTTTAATGTTTACCTCTCCAATTTAGCCTGTGAGGCGTGACCGCATAGGACACAAGTGAGGCGTGACCGCATAGGACACAAGTGAGGCGTGACCGCATAGGACACAAGTGAGGCGTGACCGCATAGG
>JAQGAS010002511.1:0-10151 GCA_034686365.1 Pachymerium ferrugineum
GTGATTATCGAAGCCATTTGTTTTGGTACTATTTCTGACGTCATTCTATCACGTGGTTTGTGTTTGTCATGTGATGGCTGGTTGGGTGGGTAAAAAAAGCAAAGGGTTCGTTCATTAGTTTTTGATACTATTTCTAGTGGTTTTTTGCGTTGTAAATTTTAAGAGTTAATTTAAAATGTCAGGGATGAGTCAATTGAACCCTTTTTTCTGGGTTCGATAGTCTCGCGCTGCGCGTATCCGCGCGGTAATGGCGGTTTGTTTATGTTATGAAAAAAATTGTTTTACCTGTTTTTATGGGTTTTCGGCTGTGTGAGCACGTTGAAATTGACGCGTGGAAGTGACACGTTATGCTTGTTTACGTTGGTGAATGAGGTGTTGTATTTTGATGATTTGTTATCTGGATGAAATGATGTTTAGCGATAAAAAATTTCCTTTGTCGGTTTGTCTTACGTAATTTTTTCGGTTTTTTTACATTTTTAAAAAATTTTGTAGGAAAAGGAATTTTATATGGTTTGGTAGGATTTGGGAGGAGGTTGCATGTAATCGTAGATGGCGCATTTATTTAATGTATTAAAATTGTCATTTGATCAACCGGCGGTTTGCGTGCGGAAATCAGGCTATGTAATTGAAAGTGATATGTATTATCTCATGGACGTCACTGATGTTTAAAATCTCGTGATATTTCGTGATTTTAAAGTTTTTATGTTTAGTCAAAAGCAAATGTAAGCAAGTGTTATCGATGGTCAAAGTTTTTGAACTACGCCTCCGAAATAAAACACTTAAATCATATAAAATCTTTGCGATAACGATAAAGAAATTTTATTAACTTGATATAACCATTACATTTAAAATGAAAATTTTGGACCCCCGATTTATCACTTTTCAAAGTCACTATTTTTCGAGTAAGTTTTGGTGTTGATTGCTGCTGCCATCTACCGGCAGAAAACGTGAACGATGTCTTTCCAGCGTAGCTTCGCTTTACTTTAAAATTTAGACTCAATGATAAATGACTGATTTTTTTTTGAAAAACAGAAAAATTATATTCCATTATAGAGTTCGTCGCTGAAGAAGTTTATTTTTTTGCAGTAAAAGTTGTACATATTTCTTACCTATCCTACCAATTATGATATCAGACGTACCACAACATAGAATAGCATTTTTTCTCTAATTTTTAGATAATAAATAAAATTGTAAACAGTTTCTTTTTATTATTTTAGACACAAATTTTGGAGTTTGTACTGAATCCCTGAGGAATAAAGTCACTAGAGGGCAGCATTTTCATCATGGCGGAGATAAGATATTTCGATAATAAATTCCCCGATTATTCCTCTTCAGCCGAGTCGAAAGTGAATGAAAAATAATTCAGATAATTCAGCATTTTCAATCATTTAATTTTCCATAGGCTTCATCCGCTCGCAGGCAGGATCTGTTACACAACATCGAAAAATTACTGGACAGACTCGAAGCAAGTCTTCCCGATGGAACAGACTGGAGAGATTACTCTGTTTACACCGGCACGTCAGGTACTTAAAAATATCCAAAATAAACAACACCAATTTTGAAAATACTCCACACATTATTTTCAGGGATTGCACTTTTATATTTACATTTATCCAAAACATTTGGACATGAAAACAGTCAAGAATTCCTGCAAAAAGCTTTTCCGTACGTTGAAAAAATTTTGGGACGTTTAAAAGGCAACCGAATCACATTTCTGTGCGGAGATGCTGGCCCACTCGCAATCGCTGCTGTCTTATATCACAAAACCGGACGTCAAGGACAGGCACAAGACATGCTCAAAAAGTATTACAATCTAACACAAAATTTTTGATTTTTAATATTACGATGTCTATTAGATTGCAGAAATTAAAACGAGATGCCATTTCATTAAATAATGACACTCCAGATGAATTATTATACGGACGTGTCGGCTATTTGTACGCCTTACTATTCGTACAAAAATACATGGGAGAAGCATGTATCGACAAATCTATTATCAAAAACGTAAATAAATTTTTTTTCAAGATTTTATTAATGGCTTAAAATTATTTTTTTTAAAAGGTGGTTGAAGCTGTTATAACATCAGGTCAATATCTTGCTAACGAAGAAAAACATCCTTGTCCATTAATGTACAAATGGCATGACAGTTATTACTACGGCGCTGCGCATGGAATATCGGGAATTATGTACATGTTAATGCAGGTTGTTTACTTTTTATTAAAATTTTATAAGTTTTATTATATTAATTTTATTTTATCAAGGCTCGTGATTATGTTACGCCGAGTCAGTTAGAGAAATTAATTCGTCCGACCGTTGATTATTTGATGACTTTGCAATTTGCATCGGGAAATTTCCCGTCGTCTATGGGAAGTACAAATGATAAATTAGTTCATTGGTGTCATGGAGCTCCAGGTTTTGTTCATATGTTGGCCCTTGCTCATGAGGTAGAGAGACTTTGAATTTGATTGATGAGTTTAGGGAAGAATCAAATTGTGTTAATTATAGGTTTTTGGTGGTGAGAAATATTTGAATTCGGCCAAGCAGTGTTGTGAAGTGATTTGGGTTCGAGGATTGTTGAAGAAAGGTTATGGGATTTGTCATGGTCCGGCTGGAAATGCGTATGGGTTTTTAACTGTTTATCGGATTACGAAGGACCTCAAGTATTTATACAGAGCTCAAAAGGTTTATTAGTTTGTTGCAATTTGAAGTTGTAATATTCAAAGCATTTTTATTTGGTTTAGTTTACCGAATGGTGTTTTGATTTTGGTAAACACGGTGCTCGAATAGCCGATCGACCCTTGTCAATGTTTGAAGGTTGTTTATTTATTCTATAAATGTGATGTTGTAATTAATTTTTTTTTGATTTTTGTGTTTAGGGTTAGCTGGGACGATTTATTTTATGGCTGACATGTTGAATCCAGATCGTGCGGCTTTTCCTGCTTTTCAGTTATTTTGAGTTTTCTTGCCATCATTTTTATTATTTTAACACGCTGTAAATATTTTTTTTGTTTTTATTTATTTACTTTATTTTCAAGATTATCAAGATATTAAAGTTATAAGTGTGGACGAATTTTTTTTTTTTAATTGTATATAATGGGTATCGTATAAGTGCAAAGATTAAAAATATTTTGTGTTTTTTTTTTTTCCTGTAATAACTGAATAATCAGTTATTGTAAAACAGTTCACTCATACTTTACGTAAATTGGCAAAGTTGCACCCTTCTGGGTGTTCTCAATATTTTATTTTTGTCATCAAAATATTGCGCAGTATTAACCAATAACAACTACGCAAAAAGTTGTATTTATTTAATATATAAGATATATAAGGTTTTGCCCAATATCAATTTTTTGGTGTACATCTATACACACCTGATATTTCTTTAAATTTGAAATCTGCCTTTGTAGGATAAATTTGATATATCTCCAGAGAGCTACTGGATGGAAGGTGTTAGGTATGGGAAGTTGAGGTGTAATGACTAATCAGTATATTTATTTTTTTTATCCATTTAGTAAAGCGAAATTGGAGAGATTTGTCTAATATCACGATCTCAAACGTAAATTATAGGATTGCTATTAGTCATCAAAAATTGATTCTTATTTTGTAAATAGATTTTCGATGTTTGAAATGGATGAAATGGACAATTTACAAATCTTCATTCATATAAGCTTGTTACTGCAGAAGATCCGTTATTAAGGTATTTCTAAGAATATATATAAACATTCGTCTCTTCTTATTCCTTTGTCATTATTTAAAAACCAAATGAAAGATTTTAAAAAATTTTCCGTTTGCAGATTTTGAGTTATATGCGCCCTTTAAAGGAATTGCACATTTGGGCATATCAACGCACAAATTTTCATACTCGATCAAATCGTAATGATGCAACTGGTTCTTCCACTCGCTTGAAAATAGTCTTTGAGGGCAAACAAATGAAAAAAAAGGTATTCATTGTATATCACCTTACTTTCATTATTCATCCTTGATAACCGAGGTCATCAAGGAGAGAGTATAAGTGACTGAAATTCTCACTTAATTAAGATTATAATCTATGAATTATGAATTTCCTCACTTATGATGTAACTAAATTTAAAACTTTAATTTGCATATAAATGAAAACATAAATTAACACCTAAAATTCCAGTTGTACAGTGACAATTGGGTTATATATTAAAAAAAAAAAAAATGGATTTTATGTCATCAGCTTGATCAGTTTGAATTATTCGAGATGAAATTTCTAGGATAAATATTTCTCATGTTTAATTGAATAGGTGTGGTTTTGGATAAAGAACACATTTTTGTTTTCAATTACATAGGGATTTGAATTCTCTTGTCACTCCCGGCTATAAACTAAAAGATTTTCAAGCAAAAGGTATATTTTACTAGGGGTGTGAACCTTGAATCATCTAATTTCGTTCTACGTGATACAATTTCAAAGACACTTGGTCATCCGAAAACAAACCTGAATGTAAATAAGTTGCGTTATAGGGGTCATAAAACTGACTTTTATTAGCAGTTAACAGTCTGCAGTAACCGTTTTACGTTATAAATGACTTTTTTTAACGCTTATAATTATGTAATTATGAATTGATAGTAAGATAAGACATAAAATGGTACAACCTTTGAATTTATTGATCAAATTATTGAGATAGTAGCAGAAAAGTAAATAAAATTTATTACCATTTTATTGATGACTAATGATATTACTGTTGTAATCACTATAAATGATTACAAAAGTGAAATTATGAAATTATACACTAACCAAAAATTGATCAAATTTTTAATACTACATGATTTTAACACTTCTTTCTTCTTTTCTTTATATTTATGGATGAATCATTTATTTTCCTGCGGATATGACACATTAAGAGGAATTCCTTTACACAGAAAGACTTGTTGATTTATAGGAAAAGCAAACAGTTGCAACAACATACTCACTGATAAAAAATGTAAATAAAAAAGATATGTGAGGTCAACTGCTGCTGGTTTAAGTAAGAAATTTATACATTTCTATAAAACTTTATAATTTTTTTATAATTTTTTTTTATTAATTATATCTTTTTCTTACCTAATTTTCTCTCAATTACAAAAAAAAGTCAAGGTCCACATGGGGGAAAAATAATCTCCGCCCTAATAAATAATATTTTATGATTTACAGTTGTGAAATCAAAAAACTGAATTACTATTTAGATAAAGGAAGAAAAATAATATTGGGGTAATAAAATAAAAAAGTAGGTTTCTTTGATAAAAAAAAAATTGATGTCAATTGATGATAAATGTAGGGGGTCAAAATATGAGAGTGAAATAAATTTTATATTAAGTGGTTTGTCGTTCACTCTACTTGTGGAGATTTAATTACTACTTTGGAAAAATGAAGGACAATCTTTTGGATTTTTTCGTGGGTGGACGAAAATGGCCCGTGGCTATTCGGCCCAAGGGATTTGGGGTTTGATGTCGGGGTGAAGTTGTTCAGTCTGTGTGTTGAACATGCCAAGTTTGTGGTGCTGGTTTATCATCTGCCAAGTGGTTATCATTGATTGCACTCGCTTTCGGAAATATGTAAGTGTGAAGATTTTTTGATATTGATTTTTGTAATTGAATTCAATTTTAAATTTTTGCAGGATTGGGCTCAGAAAAACGGAATCTATGGGTACAAATCTGGGTATAAGACAGGTAAGAGAAAGTGTTAAATTTTGTTTTAAGTATTAAAAGTTTTTTTTTAAAAATAGATTATAATTATAATAAAACCATTCAACGTAATGGATTAGTTTATTTACGTGCCAAATATGCACGATGCTGTAAGTTTTCAAAATTTTTTTTTTTTTTTTTTTTTAAATTCTAAAACTTTATTATTTTGTAAATACAGCGTGTGGAGTACCAAATTCAAACCAAGCCTATCTAAAAGTTTTTGGAGGCCAAGATGCAGGTGTGATGGCTTATCCATGGGTTGTATGTTAGATAAATTTCGATAATTATTGAAAATATTTCATTGATAAAAATGTATTGTGATAGTCTCATTTAACACACAATGATGGCTTCTTGATATGTGGAGGAACGTTAATAACTGATAGACATGTAATGACAGCCGCACATTGCCTTAGAGAGTAAGTGTAATGCAGGGAAACGTAAAGGGGCAGCTAACTCTTGTTGATTTTGAATGAAACTTTATAATGTCTTTCATTTACTGAATGATCAAGTGGTTATGAAATAGATGAGTAGAAATAAACATTTCCCAAGGAATCAGTTTGTGTATGGCTCCATTCCATCATTTTATATTTGTAGAAGCCATGTTGAGGAATTTGTAATGACAGATTTTAATTGGGGGCCAAGCTAGGCTCGAAGAGGCATCTATTTTTATCAAGAGATATATGCCATACTTAAATTCATTCGTGTGACCGTTTCATTTTGGATCACAACCTCAACTATTTTGTTGCCTGGAATTCTATTGGCAGCCAAACTAGGCTCGAAATTCCATTGGTTACTTTTATTTTACAAGACATGATTGAGATCTATGCCATTTTGAAGTCAATCGTGCGACTGTTTCATTTTTAAATCCAACCCTGAACTATTTTGTTGCCTATTGGCAGCCAAACTAGGCTCGAAATCCCATTGGTTTTTTTATTTTACATGGGATGATTAAGAAATCAATGTGATTTACGCCAAGTTGAAGTCATTCGTGTGACTACTTCATTCTGGCATCCATCCCTAAACTACGGTATTTTGCTGCTTGGACTCTTATTGGCAGCCAAACTCGGCTCGAAATCTCATTGGTTATTTTTATCTTACAAAGCATGATTGAGAAATCGATGTGATTTAATTAACTATCTAATAGTTATAAACAGTCCACAAATGTTTAGTTCAAAATCAACTTACCAGAGTTTGACTGCCCCTTTAACTCGTTTGTTAGTAAATCCCTTTTTTATTTTTAAACCAGCTTATCATTAAACAAATTCTGGGTGACAGTTGGTGATCACAATCGCACGACACCGTGGGAAGCGCCTAGTATTCGCCTGAGAGCAATACGAATGCTCATTCACCCAAATTATGACAGATCAACTTTCGATAGCGACATCGCAATTTTGACGCTCTGTCGACGTGTTATCACTTACTTAATACGTCCTGCTTGCCTTCTCACACCTCTGTCTGACTTTTCAGGTCATCCAGCTGTTGTAGTTGGATGGGGTGTGACAGGAATATGTAAGAATTTGGTTTTAAATTATATTTCAAGGAAAATTAAATTTTAATTTTTTTCTTCTCCGCTAGTTTCTAGTCTTAGTGATACGTTACAACGAGTTGAAATTCAGGTTGTTTCTAGAGAAACTTGTCTACGAATGCCACTAGAACCATATGAGAAATTGACGTTGACTGACAGTATGATTTGTGCTGGTGTTCCTGAAGGAGGAAAAGATGCTTGCCAAGTATTTTTCTTTAATAATTTTTCTAATGTGAAAGTTTTTTTATTATTATTTTTGTTCCCAACTTTTTTTCCAGGGTGATTCGGGTGGTCCATTAATGTGGAATTATCTTGGGCGTTGGTACGTGATTGGGATCGTCTCCAAAGGATTTGGATGTGCTGAACCTGGGAAATTTGGCATCTATACCAAAGTGCATAATTTTATTAGTTGGATTTATTACGTCACTTCTGATGGATTGCGTTGCGTCAATTGATGAACGGTTTATTTTGTTATTTATTTTTCTGTAATACGATGAAACGAAATATTTAAATGTAAACAAATGTGATTTTATTAAATTTTTCATGTTTAAAGTTTTTAGTACATATTAATTGTCAATAGATGGCGTTACGTTTCCTGCGCATGCTCGTTACGTCGTATTTTCAATGATGGCGGCAATTGTGCACTTGATTACCATCGTGGTTTGAATTTTTTCACATAATCACATTGCAAATAACTTATGTTGAAAGAATGAATAATCTTATTCATTTTCCTCCACCTCCTGAAGATGGTCTCATTACTGTCTGTGAATGGGAAAACGAACTCGTTGCGCTACCTCCAAATTCCAATATCGATAAATATATTCAAACGGTATAAAACCTTATGATGCTTTTAATTAAAATATTAAAGGTAAATTGAATATTTCAGATATCGGGTTACCCGATAGTGACCATCCCAGGTTCCGTATTCTCCCCGCAAATGTCACGGGAAAGTGCCCGTGATGCATTTATTCAACAGAATGCGAATGCATGGACGAGAGCGTGCAGTAGTTGGTAGGTTTTATAAGAATAAATTTATATAAGAGAGTGATTTGATAATATTCGTGATATAAACAGGCATGAACGAGGTTTTCGTGGTGTAATTGAAGAACTTAGTACGGAAAATGATCAAGAAAGTATATATCTCCAGAATTTTAAATTTTAAAAATATTTAATCGATGAATGTTTTCCAGGTTGGTTACAATTAATAACAAGGAACATTTTGACAGGAATCAACGGTAGAATTACACGTTTTGTGTCTCCATTTTGGCAAGTAAGTTGATTTAATAAACGTAAAATTTCAATTTTTTTAATATTTTTTTTTTAAGTTAGGGTCTGATGACGTCATAAACGAGTTCACTAAAGTATCAAATTGGTACGAACATTAGAATTTATTAAAATAAATCATTGTGAATTGAACTATTATTTCAGGAGTCGAACTATGATCCGCGCATTCGCCTGGCATGATAAAGCGACCAAATTTGCCGTTGCTTTTTCCGATGACTCAATTCGAATTCACAGTATAAAAACAACTGTACTTCCTACACTGAAGCATAAATACCAGAGGATGATTACAGACATGTCATGGATGTAAATAAGTATTTTGAAACGAGTATTAAATAGTCTATAAATTAATTACTTTTAATTTAGGCCTAAATCAGCGTCTGTTTTAAGCGTAGCGTGTGCCAAATATATTTTAATATGGCAAGTGGACCCCGCTTCGTTAATAACAAGGTTGGTAGTTAATTAATAATGATTTAAAATAATTAATCGTGAAATGATAGGCCCTCTGCTGGGTGTGTTCAAGTGCTGGAATATCCAGGAAGAGGACCAGTAACGTGTTTATCGTGGAATCCTGATGGGAACATTTTCCTTGCTGCTTCCCCTATGGATTCTAGAATGAGAGTAATTAAATTTTGATTTAATTTGATATTTAAAAATTTATTATTCGTTAATTTATTTTAAGGTTTGGGATATATCGATTGAAGAAAACGAGTCAATTTATAGTTCTCCAATGTCGTTAGTTTCGTGGTCACCAGATGGCGAGTTTGTGTTTACAGCTTCTCCCAATTCAATGTTCAAGTAATTAAAATTGAACGTTTTAATTTTCTATTTTATAAATTACAAAATTTTTTTAAGGGTTTGGAACACGCACACTTGGACATACGAAACCTGGTCAAATCTCGCAGGTCACGTGCAAACTGCTTGTTGGCATCCTAACAGCACTGTTTTACTATTCGCTACGAAAAATGAGAATGTTGTTTATGGGTTAGATTTCTCCAATACGAAAACTGATATGAGTGTACAAGGAGACAGTGGCGCTGTAGATGTTTCATCGGTTGTAAATCTAACGCCTGTCACGTTTCAAGTGAATGATGAATCGATTGAGTAAGTTTAAAATGTTTCCAGAAATGAAAATTTGAATTAATTTTTTGTGGTTTTTAAAGAGTTGGTGGAAGCGTGCAAAGTATGGATTGGGACTCTCGTGGAGAGAGATTGGCTATTTCCTTTTCTAACAGAGGTAGATATCACAATAAGATATTAGAAAAAGTTTTTTGAAACGTATTTTCAAACCAATTGTAGAAGGAAATCGAATTGCTCAAAAATATATTGCAGTCTTCCGATCTCGTATTGTGCCTTACTTAGAGCTCACACCTTGGTAAGTTAAAGAGTTAATGAGAAAATCTTTAATGTATTTAACTTTTTTTTTTTTTACAGTGGCTTTATTCGTGGTGGTGTCAATGAAATTCCACAATTCATGAGCTTCCAGAAAAACTACACAAATGGCGCTCTTCTCACTGTTGTAAGGAAAATTGATGGAAATATAAAATCAGATGTTTACCGATTTCTTCTTTTTTTGCAGTGTTGGACACATGAATTTACCGGTGTTGCGCGAATCTCCTTCATTCCTATGCATTTCATCCCGTCTTCTGCAATCACAGCTAAA
>JAQGAS010002512.1:0-10150 GCA_034686365.1 Pachymerium ferrugineum
AGCTGCAAGAGAATATCCTCAGCCAACTGTCCGTGCATCGTCTGATGCATCTCATTTGGGGGATGATATTCGAAAAGTATTCGTTGCTCACTTAGCAAAAGTTTCTTCTTTACGACAGAGTTTCCGTAGATTTGGTGTTAACTAAATCTTTCTGGGGCTTAATGAAACCTGCCTTTAAAAAGGTTAATAATTGTACGTACATGTTTTTTGTAGGGTTTTAGAATTTAACAATTGTATATACGTGTAGTTTGTTATTGTGATGTGACAATGTACTAGACACAAAAATTGTATAAGGCACTACTTTTATTTAATTATAATAAACTACAAATTGTCATTTCGTCCTCCTGCATTATTAGAATTGTTTGAAGTAGTTGCATTATTTATGTTTCTTAGATCGTGTATTGGCATAGGGTAAACCCAACTTGCTTGTTGTGGCTGTTAATGAAATAAATATATCAGTAAATCTGCTGTAAGGAGAAATAAGTCTAGTATTACAACTGGTGGCTGAAGGATTTGAGGCTGGAGGAGTTGATTCAGGGCTCCCATCAATGTTTGTGTGAGGCCAGTTAATAAATCATTGTTGTCTTTCCTCTGTCTTTCCACCATCCTCTCTTCACGCTCAGACTCCTCTCTCATCGTATCTTGAAACCAAGCAAATTGTTTCTCTTGTAGGTCGCAAAATCTTTTTAATTGACTCTCTGCCTCTGGTTTTCGTTTCCGTTTAATTCCTAAACAAAACTGAGGATTACATATGCACGATTACAATAAACTAATATTTATACCTTGGCTGCCAATATGAGATGATGTTGATGAAACTGGAGATTGTGGTGATGTAGCAGGTGATATGTCGGATGGCGATGACAGAACTGATACAGGTGTTTGAGGTGTTTGAGGGGATAATAAACACGTTGGCAGCTCTTGTTGGTTTATTATCTTCAGATGGTACTAAAAGTATTAATAATAGTTAATAAAATAAATACTATGTATATTTATTAAATATTTGTAGAGAACCTGCTTCATTGTTAAATGTTAGTGGTAAGTCAACTCCATTCTGAGAAGCTACCATCATGGGACGACCTCCCAGTAGTTCATCCAATATATCGTACCAACCATCAATAGTGCCTGCTCCACCACTTTTTTTTAGTTTGTCTTTATTTTTTTTGTAGGCCATCTTTAATGACTTCTACCTAGGTGTTATTAATATTATTATACATAAGTGTGATAAATTTGTGAGTCTACTTACTTGCTCCTTATTTGACCGATAGTCCTATCAAATCCTTGTTCTGCCAATTTGGCAGCTAGGTGGTTAAACACCGTGGTATTCGGTGTTCGTTTGTCGTCAATTATAGCCATAATTTGCTCGTCTCTAATTAAAGAGAGCAAGCAAAATGTCTCCTTTGATGACCACCAACAAGATTGCGCCATTTTTTAGAGTATAAACATGTGCTGGTCAAGGTTAATGCCTCTGGTCACGTGACTCACTGCGCACGCGCAGACAAGATTTTACGACAGCTGTCGTAATATTCTACCCCTTGCAAAAGGAATATCCTGAGACGTCGTATCTTTTTACGTCGTGTTTACATGGTCGTTATATTCCAGAAATTTACGACACAGTCGAAATATTACGACCATGTAAACGTAGTGATAGGCGCTTCGAATTTCCCCACAAAGGTACAACTAAATAATTCATCTGTGTTTGCTGGGTCTGTGCTAAAGCTCTTTAATCTGTTTTTGTTTCAAGACTCGTTTACTTTCTTCAATTTGTTCAGGTGTTCTAGTGTCCGGTTTTTTACATTCGTTAAAGTAATGTCCGAGTTCCTTGCATCGGTAGCATGTTACGCTTGATTTGTCAAATGTACGTCGGGATTGTTGTGTAGTCCCCTTGACATTGTCAGATGTCGCTATAGGAGTTTTCACATTTTGTGTGCCAGCGTTCTGAGTTACAGAACTGTAGGACTGATAAAATATTATCTCTGTTTTCTGGTTACCCGAATTATTGTCATTAGATTGCAATTGACCACTTTTACTTGAAAAGTCCGATTTATTATTGTCATTAGACTTCATTGTAGGCGTTGTATTTGTCCCAAAAAATCTTGATTGTTTTGATTAACGATTGCGTGATCAATTAATTGTTCAGGAGTACATTTTTGAAACCCACAAAAACTTCTAAGTGTTGCTCTAATCATTTGATTTTCTACTCTATTGATTAGAAAACGATTAATTGAATCATCACTCATTGCTGATCCAGGTGGTTGTCGAGCGATAATAGCCAATTTCGAGTTCATGTAATCTTCAATAAACTCGCCGGGTCGTTGGACACTTGCTTTCACTTTATCCAGCCATTCGTCCATTGTCAAATCACGAATAAAGCGTTTCTTAAATTCACGTAGCCATTCGTCCCAGTTTGTAATCGATTTCATCCTAGGTGAGTGTTGCCAGGAAGCAGCTACATCTCTTAATTTTCCTTTTGCCACTCGCAGAGTCACATCTGATGTCCACTGGTGTAAACCGTTGAGGTTGTCGATTGCCTCCAAAAAAGTCTTAGGGTCGTCCCCATAAAAATTAGGAATTAAATTCACCATTTCTGGGTAAGATTGCACAGGCTTGGCACTAGTTGCAGCAATGGTTTCAAACGCTTTCGTCTGATGTTCTTGAAATTCAAGCTGGGTTTGGTAAAAATCTTTGTTCCAAGTCCCTTCAGTCTGTGCCGTAGCATGTTCATTAACTCGATGCATTAATGCTGCCATCATCGACTCTAGTCTACTGAATCTATCCATAATTTCATCAGAATAGCGGCCATCTTTCTGTTCTAGTGTCGCCATTTTCTTCATCTGACTCACAGTTGTTATTATCCACTTCCAAAATCGTTAAAATTTTTTCTTTCATACCAACATGTGGTAGGTTCCTTCTAAAGCATTCTCCTCTCAGTACTTCAACCTTGAGTTTCCCTAATTCGGTTCGGTTCAGTTTTCTCAAATCCATTACTAGTCGAGGTCAGGCCTAATCGAAATTCTTCAGGCCTAGTTGAAAATATTCCAACACTCACACAATCCAGTTAATCAACACAAGTTCAGTTTTGTTTGCAGTGCCCAAATATTGGGAAACAATTCCAAATAAGTCTTTATTCACCTTCATCTTCGCATTACATCGACTCAAAGCTTATATACAATCACTTATATATAACCATACAATCGGTGTTTCCTTGACAACAGCTAACAAGCAATGCTAATAATTTGGGTTTATTTATTTAAACTTTAAGTGTATTTTTTGATGAAGGCATTATTGCTTTAAAATTGCTTTTCTTTTGATTTTTTCTACAATTGAGATTTATTAATTTGTGATAGGAATTTACAGGGTGTGTAGAAATTTAAGAATCCTTGTTTTCTTTATTTATTTTTTTTGAATTGCTTTAAGATATGTTTTTTTCTGTATATAGTTATGCAAATAAGTTTTAAGTATTTAGTTTAACAAAATTTCAAAACTAAAAATTTTTTTTATGAAATTTGCTTTCTCTGGTTTTTTGCCTTGGGGGAGAGTTTTAGAAAGGGTGTAGTTGACCTTTTGACATCAAGATAGCCCACGCTTTTATGACCCCTATTCAACCTTTTGTGGGCAATACCACCGCAGAATGGCATTTGTGGTTAGAGAGATTCAACAATTACGCATTTCTCTTTGACTCCAAGGCTGACTACTCAACAATCAAAAAATTGTTTGTGGCCATGGTAGGGCCAGATACCCATGCCCTAATCGATAAGCTTCTGGCTCTGAAGAAAATATAAGATGTGACATTCACAGATTTGGACACTGTTGACTAACTACTTAAGTCCACCAGTGAGACCCCTTATAGCCAAAAGACATCTAAGTGCTAGGTTGCATAAGCAGGGCGAGTCCATTGCAGCATTTGTGGCTGCACTAAGAGAGTTAGCCACCAAATGTAAATTTGGTTACACAACTCAGACAGGTATGGCCATACTCGACCAGTTTATAACTGGAGTAGGCCATACAGAGTTGGTCACTAGGCTGCTCTTTGAACAACAACTGACCTTAACTACTGCCAATGCCATGGAAGCAGCTGCTGCAGGAGCTTTGGACATAGAGACAGCAGCATGCAGTGATCGTTATCCAACAAAAGTAGATGGAACAATGTTGCCAATGGGCAAAACTAACAACATATATGCAATGGCAGAACCAGGTCCCAGTGCAGTTATGCCACAAAAGCTTCCAGCAGCATAATGCTGCACCACCCAGTAATAGCTGGCCACCTATGGCATAAGCACAAGATGATTACACCCATCAAAACCGCTATGGCAATTATGATGACCTCATTGGGAACATCTTAGAGGATGATCCCAGACACGACAAGCCATATATAGTAAGAGCATGACTAAATAGAGTTGGTGTCCCTGCCACAGTAGACACTGGAACTCGATACTCAATTATGAGTAGCACAACCTTTATGAAGATTTGGAAGAATCCTAATTCTGCACCACAAGTTAAGCCCCCAAATATTACTGTGAAGGGCTATAATAAGCAGCAAATCATGGTGTTGGGTGAAATCACCACAACAGCAAGAGTTCAAGGATGTGTGGCTAATCTACGTTTTTTTGTCACACCAGAAGCAGGTGTGACACATCGAGGAAGAGAATCCATCATACAACTGGGATCTCTGAAGCTTTTAATATCTCCATATGCTAGGGACAACATTCAAGCATTAATGAATGGAGCCCAGATGCATAACCAGGAGACTACAGCAAAGATGCAAGAGGAAGAAGATCTGTTCATACAGAAGACCCAAGTAGAACCTTTTCTGCGAGAATATCAAGATCTTTTCTCAGACACGTTAGGAGTTTACTCTGATCTACCAGTTGAGCTCTACCTTAAGCCTCCAAAGTTCTATAGAGCACACGCTGTGCTGTTGCTTTTGCGAGTTGCAGTGGAGTTGGAACTGGAGCAAAGTGTACATGATGGGATATATGAGCCCATCTTGTTTTCTAATTGGGCTCCACCTTTAGTGTTGGTTAGCAAGAAGGACGGCAGAGTTAGGCTGTGTGACGACCATCAGTCCACAGTAAATCAAGCCATCCTGCAGGATCCTTATCTCGAATTTCTGATATGCTCGTGAGACTTCGAGGCAGCCATCAACATGCACAAAGGCTTAAATGCATAAGGCGGTTGCTATTTGGCACAATTTCTAGTTCTGGGATCTTTCAGCGCATTATAGATGCATTGTTTGCAGATCTTCCCGGTGTCATGGCATATCAGGATGACATTGTCATAACCTCAACAACAGTCGAAGAACGTTTGAAGTTGTTGCAGAAAGTCTTCCGTCGCTTATGAGAAACCAATTTGCGTGTGGTGAAAGAGAAATGTGATTTTCGCATTAATGAAACCACCTATTTGGGTTTCTTAATTAGCAAAGATAGTATTAAACCATCACCCAGTAACTTCGTGGCAGTGGGAGATGCCTCAAAGGGACGCGTTTTGGAGGATTAAAGATCTGATTGGGGGTGCGAAGTGCCTCACAGATTACTCCTTAGAGCATCCAGTTACTTTGGTGGTAGACGCCAGTTCAGTAAATGCATCTGTGCTGTGTTAAATCACGTAGATGACCACGGCATAGACGTACCAGTTGCTTATGCATCTAAAACACTGTCAGTGACTCAGCGTAGGTGTTGGAGTAGTATTATTATGTAATGATGTATAATAATGTACTATAGTAACCGTGGAATATTAAAAATCACTTCTGATCAGAATGTAGACCTGTACATACACGATTCCTTTTCTTTCTCTTTAGTTTAGGCCTTATATCTAAATTACAATTCCATAGGTATAGTAGGTATAGTCAAACGGATAGAGAAGCACTGGCGATCATCTATGCAGTGCAAAAGTTTCATTAATTTTTGTGTGAAAGGCACTTTACAATCACCACTGACTACAAGCCATTGTTGGGCATTTTTGCATGAGCAAACCAATGCCAAATATTATAAGTCCAAAACTCTTCTGCTGGACTTTAATTCTGGCAGGGTATGATTATTCCTTATTACATCGCCCAGGAGTTTAGATTCCTTCTGCAGATGCACTGAGTAGATTGCTCCTGCCTCAGCATCACATCATGTAGAGTTAGGAGTAACAATTAGACAACGAGCAGGCCTTCCTCAATGAAGAGGCTAGGCCTATAGTCCCTAGCTGGAAGCTGGAATTTGCATATTTTCTCGTATCGTAGTGGAGAACCCACTACGATTCATATAAGTGTATTTTGTGGCGACAATAAATAAACCAGTTTATTTATAATAAATTAAAGCTTCCCTTCAATTCACCCTAAGGGAGAATTGAATATTCTAATCGTGGTAAAAAAAAATTTCTTATTATATTTTACTGCTGTTATGGTTAGACCTTTTTATAAATTATATTTATAAAAAGCCTACCACCATTATAACTTCTCCACTAATCACTTTGCCAGCTGTATTTCTTTATTTTAAATGTTGGATTTTCTTCACCATCTGAATCGTCACTGCTCATTACATTGTTAGTTAAGCACTCATAATATTCTTAAATTTCTTAGCATTAATTTACTTTTCAAAGTTAATAAAGCTTTTTCACGGAGTCGTCGCTCTAAAAATGTAAATTAGATGAAAATTTAGAATTTATTATATTGGCCACTGTAGTTACTGAAGATTTTCGTTGAAGCTTAATTTGCCCAATGGCATGCAGTGTTTTCCTCCTGAGACTTGTCTGCTATTTTCCTCTCTCTTAGTCAAGTAGTACCGTTGGCTTGCCTCTATAAAATCATTAACTTGTTACATAAAATGAAAGGTTAAAGTCTCTTTTTGTGGAACCTACGATTAATAACAGCCAACGAAGTTTAGGATGCAATCAACGTACATGGTCAGCTATACTGTATATCTCGATATGGCTCTGTTATTACTTTGACTCTTCCAGCTGAAAATAAAATTCTAAATTAATTCCCAGCTAAAACTATCGCAAAGTGAATTTATTCACTTCTGATTATTCCCAGTAACCCATTCCTTTTCAAAGCCTGTGTAGGCACTTCTTATAGAAGCCTATTAAAAAATGTTAATTATAAGAAAGTATATGAAAATTCATAACATCTTTACCGAGATATGCTTAGGAACTTTTGGCTTTGTATAGGGGACCTCATTTGACTCCTGGTTTCTACTATTTAATAGTAAGTGTAGAACCAAGTCCAATTTTTGGTCATTATTCATCTGCATAGATTATAAATTAAATTAAAGAAAATATTTTTACTTATAAAAATGAAAATTTGATACTCCATCTATGTTTGCATCTAGGACAGTAAGAATTTTAGTTTTCATCTTCTATAAAACAAAGAATTTTATTTACTTGAGGAGTTGAAGTTCTTGTCCTACTGAAAGTTAAGTTGAGACTACTATCTGCAAACTTATGAAGCCAATAAAAATTATAAATCGTGCTTGTCCTTTTATTTGTGTGGTTTACTTACCGAAGCAGATTGAGATGCATTTTCTTGAGACAGTTCATCAGACACTGACCTATTGGCATTTTGTAAATTCTGTTCCTGTGGTACTGAATGTCATGCAGAATATGGTTCATCAAACATATCATCAGACTGCAATACTTGAACAAATTTTCCCTTCATTAGCTGAGAGTAGAGTTTACTTGTAGCCTCATTACTAACAGATCACTGTACGCTTCATTTCTTTGTTCTGTATCACTATAAATGATGTTATTGTCATCATCATCATCCTCCTGATCATCAGGTTGGTCCTAAAATAAAATTATTTTGCTGCTATAAAAATGTCACGATCGAAGATATTAACTTAAAAAAAAACCTCAGTTCATATTTGATTCTGCAGCACTTGACTGTTTTTAGACATGGGTTGGATTGGTGAATTGAGACCAGGATGATCATTATCACTTTCCTATTAGAAGCATAACATTTAATTGGCTAAAACAACTTCAATCCCCTCACATGAAATGCACCTCCAAACGTTCAATTGTTTCAACAGTTATGGTTTGAAATGAAGAACAGTTTAAATGATTCAACTTAGTAAAGTCAATATTTTTAATTATACTGTAGTCTACTTTTTATTTTCTTGGCTTTTCTTGGGTGCTATTGGTATTGATTTATGAAGAGAAAACGCCACATTTCTTTTCTGTAAAATAGAGCCAACAAAAGAATTTGCAAAAAACCTCTCTCTCTTAATACCTACCTTATAACCAACAGTTTTTTTATAACCTTATCAACAGTTTTTTTACGTTTTTTCTTGTTCTGCTTACATATGTAATTTGAAACCACATAGTTTAGTGAAAAATAAAAATTTTAATCACAACTGAACTATGTACTATATACTATACCGAAATGACTTTGTCTATTAAACATTGTCTTCCACCACTTGTTACAGTTGCTGTTTACAATGCCCTGGCGTGGATTCAAATTGTTATTCTGATAAAACATGATTAGTGGAATAATCTAAACAATGATAAAGATTTGTACCCTTTTATTGTAAAAATTTGTGTGTTACTGCCCAACTTTCATGTTAGGTATTAGCCTATGAAAAACATTTTAGAAATAAAAGAATTTAATTTGCTGAATTAATGCTATAAAAATAAATTTAACCAGTTTGCTTTTTGCTTTTATCACTCCACATTAAATCACAGATCCTGTGAGAAAAATAATTTGTTTATGCTTATACAAAGATAAAGTTTTACTAATTTGCTACCTTATTGTTTTTTGTCTGCAAATAATTTGATACCTCTTCCATATCCATAACTGTTAGATGAAAACATGTGACATTGTAACTTTTCAAAAAAGAAAGTTGAACCGATAGTTTCTGTTTGGTCATGGCGTCATAAAATGTGTTGTAATAACTACACAACAGTGAAAGATGACGATTGAAAATAAACATTCTGTAATGACATCATATAATGTAATAGTGATAACTATTAAAACTAGATTATGATGACGTTTCAGATTGAGGTAAAAAAAATACGTTTCCCGCGAATTTATTGTGGTTTAAGTTACAATATTTATTTAAGCTCACATTTTTTAACCTGAAAAGGAGACTTTACAATTTTTAAAATGAGTAACAAGAGAAAGCGCCTGAAATGCGATTCTTGCAAGGAATCTTTCCAGAGATCTTTCTTTTACATTCACTGTGGAAAGTAGGGAAATACAACACGTCTTGCCAGTTTAACTACAACCTTTATTTTGATTTTAAAACTACATTCCTTCGTCACCCGTTCTCACACAAGGTCATCTCCTCTCCTCATACTACGTCATCCCTTCTCCTCACATTCCCCCCCGTTGACGGATGTCAACTCTAAAGCCTAGTATGCACCTCGACTTTTTCACGAAGAGGCGTGAAATTTTTTCACTCAGTGAAATAAAAGTGAAAAACGGGTAGGGTGAAATGAAAAGATATATGTGAAACCCATTTCACATGGCTTTTTCACGGTGTAGTATGCAGCTCTAAATGAAGTGAAATCTAACGTGCGCACTGAACTCTGGGAGTAAACAAACATGGCACTAACTGCAATCATCATTTTCATGTTTGTATGTTCTTTTGTGCCCTTTGTAAATGCTTCACCATTTATTACACCAACAGCACGAGCAATAGAGGATGATATAATCCTTCTATCTCTATTGTTCGTGCTGTTGAGAAAAAAAAGAGTTCGTCGGCGTTGGAGTCGAGTCACATGGGTTCGACCATATCTACGTGATCGGCGGACGAAGGGACGGTTCTACACAGATGTACGTAATCAAATCTGTCGTTTAAATATTGCTAAATTGTATTACTGATAGTCTTACTTTTCTAAACTCCAGTTTGATGACATGGTCATAGACCAAGCTTTTTTTCTCGAAAATTTTCATATGACACCAGCCACATTTGATGATCTCTACAATAAGGTGCGCCCATTTCTAGAACCTATTCGCAGAACCAAGCCAAATGACAACATTTCCTCAAAAGAAAAGCTATGTTTAACCTTAGAGTTTCTAGCATCTGGCTCATTGCAACGGCACATTGCCAGTTGCTATCGAATAAGTAAGCAACACATGGGCACAATTATTGACTGTACATGTGATGCATTGATAAGAGTTCTGAAAAAGGATTACATGACAACATATGACAAACAGGCATGGATTACTATA
>JAQGAS010002513.1:0-10129 GCA_034686365.1 Pachymerium ferrugineum
CAGAGCTGTAGCTACCTTTCAAGCACCGTAAAAGGTAGAATTTACACCCACAGGGTATTTATTCACTATATCTACCTGTTCATACCCTTTATTTTTAAGAGTGTAGAAAGTCAATCTCTAGTTTCATAGTATTTATTGGTGGTTCTTCTATAACATGGAGATCTTCTAAACAATCTATGGTAGCTTTAAGTGTTATGGAGAGTGCACTTATGGCTCTTACTGAATTAGTGAAAGAACTTACTTGGTTGAAAAGGGTTCTAGTTTGTGACAGGGTGACTATTTACAACCTTAAAGTTATAAATAGCAGAGCTGTAACAGGCCATGATTATAACAATTAATTACAATCAAGGACGATGAGGTGGGTTCAACTAGTCTCTTCGGACTGTTGACCCCAAACGAACAAATAAAACTACTATTTTATTTATTGCCTTCAATTCAATAAGAAATCAATAATAAGTCTTTATCGGTTTTCCTCCCTTATCTGTACACAGTTCAACCACACGTCTCACTGGACACACCACCCTCTAACCGATACTTCCACAGTTAGCACCCGTTGTACTAACTGCAAGACGCCTATATAATACACATACCATCGTCGTGCTTTGACACGACGCCTGTCTGGTGTAAATACCGTCGCCTGCTACTTGCCTATACGCACGTCGCCTATAATAGACTTACCGTCGACGTGCTTTATGTGTCTTTTAACAAGACACCTTCGATCACACACACTACGCACGGGGATTATACACGAAGAATCCACCGAGAAGCCATACAAAACTTTCTAACAACTCAGCTAAGAATTGTCCAATATCAAACAGCACAAAACCCAGATCTGGCCACTTCACACAGAATGGAACAGAACAGGTTGCAACGTGCAAGTTTTGATGGAAAAGGACTAAGAGAGCGTGTGTTCAGCGATCGCCCCTATTTATACCAAAGGTATCACGAGGGGTATTACCTGACCAAGGGCCAATTCCAGAAAGTCCCGTGATTGCCCCAAGGGTGTCTTGTACGTAAATCAAACGTAAGGGATTAACTATGGCCAGTTAATCCCTAAACAATAGGCGAATTGTTATTTATAGAAAAGATGGAATTTCATCCTTCCTATAAATGGAAATGGAAATATGATTAAACAATCATATTCCCTGCGTTATAAGGAATCTGGCAATATAAATTATGTTGCCAGTACGTGTAATCCAAAGGACACACGTGTACAGTCCCAATAACCCTAACACTAAATATATAAAATATATTTAGTTTAGGCCAATAAATATTTAATTTATCTTAAACACGTCTCTACCTTATGGAAACAATATTCCATAAAGTAGACTTGAAGATCAAAAGAGAAATAAATATAAATATTTATTCAATTCGGTTTCCGTGACATCACGAAGTCTCTGACGTCACGAAAGCTCTACGGTGAAGAGAAACTTCTCCTCCCAACACAAGTTGAATGTAACAACATAAAGGGAATTGATTTCGGCTATCCACTTTGTTAAAAACGAGGTGGAAAACAATATTTAGATGGAGATTACAATTTGTTAGAGAGAATTATGTCTCTTAATTATTTGATTTAAAATTTGTAAAATCTGCTAAGAATTTAGCAGATTTTTTTACAAAAAGAATGACTGCTCAGCAGGTAACCAAACTAACATATTATTTAGATGAATAATAATTGATTGGTCCATGCTTTTATCCAAATCGTTTATAGTGTTCAATTTTGATTTTTGATGATTATTGTAATTTATTAATATTGTAATTTATTTTGTTTATTTTGTGTTGTGTTGGCAAAAGGGGGAGTTTGTTAGGAATTATTAGTATGGATTAGGAATTTACTTCATTTATTTGCCATCACAACTATTACGTTCATTAAATATCTGTACTATGAACAATTGTTTGTTATTGTTAATTTAAGACTTCTTATTTATTTATACATGATGTTTATTGTGTGATTAAACCACACACTTGTATCTTTTAACTTGTTATTTGCCACCTATTGGCAATTTTGTTAATTAAACGCTTTGCTTATTAATCTATACGTGAGTCAGATGTGTCTTCCCTTTATTCTGAAATCCAAGATGGCTGCGCCCGGATGTAATTTGAACTTTTGGTAATTTGAAGAATTCCACTGCAAATAATCAACACGTTCCTCCCAAGTCTGCATGATGGAACTCTGAGGCAGGGGCAATCTACTCAGTGCATCTGCAGAAGGAATCTGAACTTCTGGGCGATGTTCTAAGGCATAATCATACCCTGCTAGAATTAAAGTTTAGCAAAAAAGTCTGGAACTTATAATATTCAACGTCGGCTTGTTCGTGCCGAAAATGCCCAACAACGGCTTGTGGTCGGTGATAATTGTAAAAGCCTTCCGCAAAAAAATTGATGGAACCTTTGCACTGCATAGATGATCGCCACTGCTTCTCTGTCAGTTTGACTTACCTATGCTGAGTTGCTGACAGAGTTTTCGATGCGTAGGCAACTGGTACTTCCATGTCATGATCATCTATAGATTTAACACAGCACCAATGCCTACTGAACTGGCATCTACCACCAAAGTAACTGGACACTCTAAGGAATAATGTGTGAGGCACTTTGCACTCACAATCAGGTCTTTAATCCTCCGAAATGCGTCCTGTTGAGGTTTATTCCACTGCCACAGTGTGCTACTTGTCGTTAGTGATCTTAGAGGCTCAGCCTTCTTGGCAAAGTGTGGTAGGAACTGTAAGTAGAACTGAACCCTGCCCAAAAAGGACTTCAGTTCACTTATGTTGGTAGGAGGTGGCATTTTCATAATTGTCTCAATGTTACTAGGTGATGGTTTAATACCATCTCTGCTTACTAAGAAACTGAAATAGGTAATTTCATTAACGAGAAAATCACATTTCTCTTTCCCCATGCAAATTGGTTCATGTAAGCGATGGAAGAATTCCTGCAACAACTTCAAATGTTCTTCGACTGTTGTTGAGGCTATGACAATGTCCTCCTGATATGCCATGACACTGGGAAGATCTGCAAACAATGCATCCATGATGTGCTGAAAGATTTTTGAGCTGGAAATTGTGCCAAATGGCAACCACCTTACTGCATATAAGCCTTTGTTGATAGCTGCAATGAGGAAGCTCTTTTCCATCAACTTCACGTGTTGATATGCCTGGCGTATGTTGATCTTGAAAAAGTACTCTTTGCCTCCAAGTCTCGCAAGCAGATCAGAAATGCGATGGATGGGGTAAGGATCTGGCAGGATGGCTTGATTTACTTTGGACCAATAGTCACCACACAGCCTAATTCTGCCGTTCTTTTTGTTGACCATTACTAATGGTGTGGCCCAATTAGAAAACAAGATGGGCTCGTATAACCCATCGCGTACTCCTCACTCAAGTTCTAATTCCAATGCACTTTGCAAAGGCAAAGGTACAGGCATCCTCTGTAGAACTTTGGAGTTGCATTAGGCTTAAGGTGGAGCTCAACGGGTGGACCATGTTAACTGTTAAGTTGATATAGTATTGTTCAAACTATATATACATATTGTAACACGCGTGTACAGCTGTATCCATAGCAATAATAAAACAATTAGAAGTGATCACTCCAACTAGAAAGATGTAGCCTCCCCTTCTTTCACTGCCCAACATATAAGTTATGGGCCCAACATGGATTTTTAAATTGGACAGTTAAGCAAAGTGCAAAGATGTAAATAATTAAGTTGTTCGGCTCGTATTTAAAAAAAAAAAAAGAAAAAAATGTGAACTTAACAAATTTCGAGACCAAAGGACTGATGTGGGCATAATTTCGGCCATCTTGTTCTAAATTTGTTCTCCTCTTCCATTCCTCTTTTCTTGCCAAGATGGACACAGTACCATCTTCAACTTTTGTGCCTGTGGACAGGTTGACTGGCAGGAATTATCCTACGTGGAAGTACAGGTTGGAAATTCTGTTAAAAGCAAAGAATTGTTGGGAACCAACCCAAACCCTGTACCCAACAGTCAAACGGCAGGATGAGACAGATGACCAATTGGCCACTCAACAATGGCTTTGGGCGAAGATGGATGAAGCTGCAATGAACTATATCACCAGTTCCATCGATGGTCAACAGCTTCAATACGTCATCAATTGTCCGCACTCTCGTGATGTTTGGCTACGTCTGCAAGAGCAAAACCAGGGCCAAGTCCAGAAGTTGAAGGTCCAGCTTAGATGCGATTTGGGACGCCTGTCGCAGCGAGCTGGCGAATCGCCCCAGGAATATGTTGGACGGGCGGACGCGCTAGTCCAGCAGTTATTGGCCCTTGGTGAAGTTGTTGCAGATGCAGAAGTAGCAATGCACGTACTGAGAGGTCTTTTACCACAGTACAACTCAGTGGTTCAATCGGCGGACATGATGGGGGTAACAAGTCTGAAGCTTAATGTGATCAAGCGCGCCATGATAGCCTGTGACCAGCGTAGTGAAGGTGCATCAATTTCAGCTCAATCAGGTGCATTTTTTGCAAGTCCAGCTCCAGTAACCTCCTTTAGAGGGCTCGTCGTGGAAGATCATCAAGGCCACTTCGATGCTGGAACTGCAATGAAATGGGTCATCGACAGGCAGACTGTCCCCAAGCAAGATCATCTGTAGTGAACACCTCGCCTCCAAGTCCTCGAGTGGAGGGCGAGGGTTTAACTTTAGGGGATGTGGCCGTTTTCGGGCAAGATGAAGAGGAACTCACAAACAAATTTAATTCATGAAAATCAAGACCAGAATGTTTCCCCACTAAATTCAATGACCCCGGATTATGCATTTTTGGTGCATAGTAAAATGACTAATTGTAGTGAGAATTGTGAATTTACTGGTAGATCATCTGAATATAGTAAAAATAAGTGTAATAATGTGGCAACAAGTGCAGTACAAAATCAAAATCTGTGGGTTGTTGACTCTGGTGCTTCAGTTCACATTGCTGTAAAGAGGGAAGTTTTCAGTGATTTTAAATCTTTGTTTAATCATTCCATTAGTTTGGCTGATGGTTAAAAATTACCTGTGCAAGGAATAGGATCTGTGGTTCACCAAGTTCATGGCCAGCACCAGCGAAGAATAATTAAATTAAAAGATGTGTTACTAGTGCCTAAATTACAATATAATTTATTTTCAATTACCAAAATTTTAAATTTAGGATTTGTTGTTTCTTTTAATCATGATTCTTGTACAGTGTCTAGCAACAATGGTGATGTGGTATTTGTTGCTAAATTGGATAATAGTTTAATGAAATTTTTTGCAACACCAATTATTCAGGACCAACAGGTGTCTAGTGTTGAGTATTCAAGGGATAAGGATCAAAATTTAAATAATTTCGCCCCAAATATTCATCACGAAAGCATCACAGATTTGGAACTTTGGCATAGGCGTTTTGGCCATTTAAATTTGAAAGATTGAAAATTTTTAAATTATAAAAAGATAGTTAGAGGTTTAAATGTTAAAAATAAAAATCTTAATTTTGGTTGTGATGCTTGTATTCGGGGCAAATTTACTAGGTCACCTTTTGTTTCTAAAGGCCATATTGGGTCTAGGTATCCCTTGAAATATCTGCACATTGACCTGTGTGGTCCATTACCAAAAGCATCAATTGGTGGTTCTAATTATATTTTTACTATTGTAGATGATTTAACTAGATTTATTTTTGTATATTTTTTAAAATTTAAGAGTGAAACTGTTACTATTTTTAGAAATTTTTTAAATTTATGTATGAATAAGTACAAAAGGAGAGTCATTCGAGTTAAGTCTGATAATGGGGGTGAGTTTTGTAATCAAAATTTTAAACGACTTTTTAATGAATTTGGAATAGAACATTTATATACAATACCTTATTCCCCACAACAGAATGGAGTAGCAGAGAGATCTAACAGGAAGCTGCTGGACAGGGCGAGAACTTTACTTTTGGATGCCCATCTACCTGCTCATTTTTGGGCGGAGGCCGTGTCGACAGCAGCTTTCCTGTGTAACAGGTCCCCCTTTCGGAAATTTCGTGGGATGACCCCTTTTGAGAGACTTTCTGGTTATGCTCCTAATGTGAGTTTTCTGCGAATTTTTTGCTGTTTGGCTTATGTTTGGGTGCCGACTCAATTCAGAAACAAGCTCCGACCTCGGGCTACTGCAATGGTTTTCGTTGGATATTCGGATGTACATGCTGGCTGGAGGTTTTATGACCATATTACTAAAAAAGTGGTCATAGCAAGGGATGTTCGATTTTTTGAAATGGTTTTAGGGGTGAATCACCAGTTGATACCTGGTGAATCCCCTTCAAATGACACAGTAACTTATTATAGGTTACCTGACTGTAGGTTTGACCCAGAGCTTGATCCAAGCCCTCCAGGAATTGCTCCATCTACCACTGGACCTCGGCCGAGGCGGTCGGGACGACAACGGAGTCCAGTGGTTCCGTACCAGGCAGAAGATTGGCGATGTAACCATAGGCAATGCCCTACGATAAGTAGACCTAGTACTGTACGCCCTGTCCAGTTGGTTGATGTGTCCAGTGATGAACATCAGTCACATGTGTTGGATGAGCCATCGACTTACAATGAGGCTATGCAAACACCTAATGCATCACAGTGGCTAGAGGCTATGACAACTGAGATTCAATTACATCAGAAACGCGGTACATGGTCTCTAGTTGACCATCCACCTAACTTTAAAGTTATTGGTTGTCGTTGGGTGTTGGCACGTAAGGTCAATGACCAGGGGGATGTCCTTAAGTATAAGACTCGCCTAGTCGCACAGGGGTTCAGAATTGTGCGTGGAGTGGACTATGACGACTCATTTTCACCTTTAGTTCGACTGTCTACCCTTCGAGTATTATTTGCAGTTGCTGCTGTTCGAAAACTGACCTAATTCCATTGGGACGTTAAGGCAGCTTATACGCATGCAAAACTCGAAGAGGAAGTATATATGAAGCAGCCCCCAGGTTTTGAAGATCTAAAACACCCTGCACAAGTGTGTAAACTTCACTTGGCATTGTATGAATTACCCCAAGCAGGGCGAGCATGGCATCAACTTTTCAAGACGATATTGCTTGGAAAAAGTTTCCAAGGGCTGTTGAGTGATCCCTGTGTATACATTTTAATTAGGGACACAACTGTGATAATAGCTGCGATGTATGTCGATGACTTATTGATATTTACTAATAATAAGTTACTGGTCGATCAGCTGAGAATTAAAATTTCTCAGAAAATTGACTTGGTCGATTTAGGCCAAGCTAAACAATTTTTAGGCATCAAAATTACAAGAGATGAGATTTCAGGCAATATTAAAATTAGTCAGCCAAAATATATTTTGAATATTTTGGAAAAATTTGGTATGCAAAATTCAAAGCCAGCACGTACACCATTGGATGCTCAACATGATTTTCAAGATCCAATGTATCCAACTGGTCCTCCATTGACCAATGAGCCATATAGGGAGCTGATGTTCCTTGGCAAAGCTTCACGTCCAGATGTGGCTTACGCCGTGTCCTATTTGTCGCAATGGCTTAACAAACCCCATCAATGATGCCATTGGCAGGCAGCGAAGCACATTCTTCGATATTTAAGGGGCACGGTGTATCTAGGGTTGATTTATAGATCAGGTGAACATCAGTTGACTGGATACACGGACTCAAGTTGGAACACGAAATCAACTGATGCTAAGGCTTTTGCTGGTTATATTACTAAAATCGGTTCATCAGTGATCTCGTGGCAAGTCAGGAAACAACGCATTGTGGCCTTATCCACATGCAAGGCTGAGTTTGTAGCAATGATTGAGGTAGTCAAGGAGATCAGATCACTTCAGCAGTTGCTGAATGAACTGAGGTTAGAAAAATTAGCAAGGTTACCAATTAGGATTTACTCGGATAACCAAGCTGCAATTTGCCTAGTCAAGAATCCGCAGTACCATGCTCGAACTAAACACTTCGACCGTCGACTTTTATTTTTGCTAGACGATGTTCGAAGTGGTATAATTTTGGTTGAGTACTTGAGGTCTGAGGACATGCCAGCTGATGGGATGACCAAGGTTAAGACCTTGGTCATTACGTGCTCACCAACATTTAAAATTTATGAAATTGCTAGGATTGAACAATATGGGGGAGTGTTAACTGTTAAGTTGATATAGTATTGTTCAAACTATATATACATATTGTAACACGTGTGTACAGCTGTATCCATAGCAATAATAAAACAAATAGAAGTGATCACTTTAACTAGAAAGATGTAGCCTCCCCTTCTTTCACTGCCCAACAGACCAGAGTACACTCACAGCGTATCTGAAAAAAGATCTTGATATTCTCGAAGAAGAGGCTCTACTTGGGTCTTCTGTAGGGACAGCCCTTCGTCTTCTTGCATCTTTGTTATTATCTCCTGGTTATGCTTCTGGGCTGCATTCATTAATACTTGAACGTTGTCCCTTGCATGTAGAGATTCTAAACACTTCAGAGATCCCAGTTGTCTGATGGATTCTCTTCCTAGAAGCATCATACCTGCTCCTGGTGTGACCAAAAAACGTAGATTAGTGACACAGCCTTCAACTCTTGCTGCCACGGTGATTTCATCCAACATCGTAATTTGCTAGTTGTTGTAGCCCTTTGTGGGTTTTAATTGTGGTGCAGAGTCAGGATTCTTTCATAGCTTCATAAAAGTAGTGCTACTTATAATTGAGTAGGGAGTGCCAGTGACCACAGTTGCTCCTAGTCATGCTCTTACTATGTACGGCTTGTCGTGTCTAGGGTTATCCTCAAAGATGTTCCCAATGAGGTCATCATAATCGCCATAGCGATCTTGATGGGTGTAATCTTGTGCATATGCCATAGGTGTGGACGTTTGTTGGAAACGTGGACCTTTATTACTACATCCACGACCTCGGGTTGCACGACCCCTAGACATAAGATCACGACCTGGTGGTAGCCGACTAGATGGAGCACTCACTTGACGCCACGTGGTACCATATTGTAGTGGGTGACTTGCACCTGGATATGACGCTTTGTGCTGACCACACTGCCAATCAAGTACTCCTACATCTTGAAACGAATCCGGCCGGCATTGGTCTGCTTCGCAGTCACTTCGCATGGGTGTAGCATCTCTTATACCACAGAAACCACAGGTGTTTCCCCTTAAAACAGGTGCAGATTGCTTCTGTTGTTGCCAACGTCCTCTAAATGGCTGTAAAGGACCTCTTTTTGGACAGTTCCGGGCGATGTGTCCCATCTGTCCACATAACCAACATGTTACTGTTGACCAGTGGTCAACAGAAGATCTATTGGGGCGTGGCCAGCTATTACTGGGCGGTGAAGTATTACGCTGTTGAAAGCTTAATCGTGCCGTGAATGCACTCGGACCTGGTTTTGCCATTGCATACACGTCTTCAGTTTTGCCCACTGGCAACGTTGCGCACGCTGCTGTCTCGATGTCTAAAGCCCCTGCAGCAGCTGCTTCGAAGGCAGTGGCCATGGCAATAGCAGTAGTTAAGGTCAATTATTCTTCGAAGAGCAGTCTAGTGACCAACCCTGTATGGCCCACTCTAGTTATAAACTGGTCGATAATGCCATATCTGTTTGAGTTGTATCACCAAATTTACATTTGGTGGCTAACTCTTAGTGCAGCCACAATTGCTGTAATGGACTCGCCCTGTTTACGCAACCTAGCACGTAGGTGTGCTATTAGGGGTCTTACTGGTGGACTTAAGTAGTTGGTCAACAGTTTGACCACATCAGTAAGTGTCACATTTTCAATTTTCTTCAAGTCCAGCAGCTTATCGATGAGGGCATAGGTCTGTGGCCCTAATGTAGCCACAAATAATTTTTTGATTGTTGAATCCTCAGCCTTGGAGTAAAAAAGAAATGCATAATTGTTGAATCTCTCCAGCCACAAATGCTATTCTGTGGTGGTCTTGCCCACAAAAGGTTGGACAGGAGTCATAAAAGCTTGGGGCATCTTGATGTTACTAGGTCTACTACACCTTTACTAACAAGGGAAGTGCACTAATAAGACACTCACAGATTTGACCAACCGTAGTAAAAAATAATTAAGTAAAGCTTCGTAAATACCATTGTCAAAGTAAATCCATTTTTCAAGTTGTTTCCTTAAATTAAACTAAATGTAAACATGGGACTCTTTCACAATTACCAAGGTGTAAAAT
>JAQGAS010002514.1:0-10110 GCA_034686365.1 Pachymerium ferrugineum
CTCAGCTTCTTCTTCTGGAACTTCTTCACCAACGGTTGCTCCTTCTCCAGCTTCAGTAATAGTACTGGGAGGTGCACGGCGACTTGCATTAGCAGGTGCACTGCGACTTGCATTCCTTCCTTCAGGTGTCTCTGACTTTGACTTTGACTTCCGGCCTTGCTTCCAGGTTGACTAGCAGGTTTGCTACCAGCTTGACTTCCAGCTTGACTTCCAGCCTTGCTGCCAGCTTTGCTTCCAGCTTGACTGCCAGCTTGACTGCTAGCCTTGCTTCCTTGGGATCCTTTGGTGCCTTGAGACCCCTTGGTTCCCTGGCTTCCTTTAGAGCCTGCACTTTCACCACCACCTTTGCTGCCAGCTTGACTACTACCAGCCTGGCTGCCTGATTGACTATACCTTATGGACTCACATTCCACTGGAGAGGGCAGAGAAGTTGGATCAAGTATGTCGCCTAGCTTAACTCTTAACTCTAAAACTTAACTCGCTCCATTGCGGTTGAAAAACGCCCGAAGATATCATAAACTTTTTTTTCTGGAAAGGGTTCAGCTAGGCGACATACTTGATCCAACTTCTCTGCCCTCTCCAGTGGAATGTGAGTCCATAAGGTATATCTATGAAGTGAGAATACTTCCCATTCTGTGTCTGACATTTCTGGGAAATAAAAAGAAAATTTAGAAAATCTTACAATATTTTTGAATTACTGAATTGTCAATAGTTTTGTTCTTTTAACATAGTTAACCCTAATGACAATTGGATTAATAATTTCCAATTTAAAAATATTCAAAAAAAAAAAGTGAGCACGGATAAAAATTCAACTTTCGTTTGATTAGATTATATTGTAGTTTATATCTTATACCTTCAGATTCGTAATTTTCTTCCGAATTCCGAAATGTGTACAATTATTCCAAAAGAGACGAGCCGAGCCAAAACACCAGATGTCTTCTTACGCACGTGTCTCTATAGAGACTTAAAAACCTCTCATCTCATTGGCTGGATGTCATACAATTATTAACTTATTGTTGTGTAACAAAACGTTATCACTATGGGAATGAATAGAAAGTCACCTAGTGAGAATTTATAATTTCACACAACTACCAAAAGTAGAGCAGGATAGCCAAACATCAAGGGGAACAATCAACTAATTCGAGGCAGGATAAGATAAGATCTTAAATTTACATATGGATCATCTTCATGATTTTACTTTTGATTACGAGATAAAATTTGTTATTAAAGACGGAATTATTTCTGGATAAACTGTATGAAGTTAATAAATTGTGAATATAGTCACTCGAAAATGAGTTTTATTCATTGTGCATATGCTGTTACATTAAGTGAAACTGTTATACAATTCATCAATTTTAAATAACGTAAAAAGAGGAAGTACATTTGGTTATTAATTTTTTTAACATTTTTTAATAAATCCAATCGCTTGCATTTTTTCTTCTACAATTTTAGGGATTTTCCTTTTTTTGTTTCCTTCTATTTTTTAAAAATAAAAGTTTTTAGTGTATTATTAAACTCCAACGTGAATTTTCCCACATGGTTTATAATTCCTAGATAGCCATTATTACAAACAGCACATTGATTCAATATTAATTCCCCGACTTTTAATACATTATAGCGCTTGCAGATCAATTTTATGGCTCGGCATCGATATTCCAAAAAAGAAAGAAAGAAACAAAAAAAAAAAAAAAACTAAATATAAAAAATTTTTGTACCAATTAAAAAATAAAAGAAAATAAAATTTAAAAAATAGGCTGGTGGAAACTACGCATTCTCTTCTTCTGCCTCAGCTTCTTCTTCTGGAACTTCTTCACCAACGGTTGCTCCTTCTCCAGCTTCAGTAATAGTACTGGGAGGTGCACTGCGACTTGCACTTCTGCTACCAGCTTGACTAGCAGGTTTACTCCCTTCAGGTGCTCCCTGACTTGGACTTTGACTTCCGGCCTTGCTTCCAGGTTGACTAGCAGGTTTGCTTCCGGCCTGACTAGCAGTTTGACTAGCGGGTTTGCTTCCAGCCTGACTTGCAGGTTTGCTACCAGCTTGACTTCCGGCTTTGCTTCCGGCCTGACTTCCGGCTTTGCTTCCAGCTTGACTTCCAGCTTTGCTGCCAGCTTGACTACCAGCCTTGCTGCCTGCTTGACTTCCAGCTTTGCTGCCAGCTTGACTACCAGCCTGGCTACCAGCTTTGCTTCCAGCTTGACTACCAGCTTTGCTTCCAGCTTGACTGCCAGCCTTGCTGCCTGCTTGACTGCCAGCCTTGCTTCCTTGGGATCCTTTGGTGCCTTGAGAGCCCTTGGTTCCCTGGCTTCCTTTAGAGCCTGCACTTTCACCACCTTCACTTGTACCGTCGCCTTCGCCGTTTCCATTGTCCTGCCAAATTTTGAAATTTATCGCACCGGTGAATGTAACCCACATAAGATATGGCAACATAAGAACACCAGCTGCTTGATTAATTGGGCAAAAGGCATATGTGGTTGCTGCAACAAAAAACCACAAGGCTCCAGCAGTTGTCAAAGCCTGCAAAGGTATTATTAAAGTTTACAACTTATTTTAATTCTTAATGAGCATTGCTTACAGCGCCCAAGTTATGCGACTTGAAGAAAATGTAAGGCCACGCCCAGTTCAGTGCAAGCTGAGTTCCATAAAGAAGTAATGGACCCTTAGCTCGTCCGTAACAAAAGCCACCACCATCACGCCAAACTAGGTACGAAGCATAACCCATAGTTGTATATAGTGCCGTCCAAATTGGTGCGAAGGCCCAGCTTGGTGGTGTCCAGCTTGGTTTTTTAGCATTCTGCATAAAATTTAAAAACAAGGTTATATCTGCAAGACACTTTACTTTAACTTCTAATTGATAATTGATATTCCAATTGGGTATTTCGATAGGAATCAAACAAGGCGTCGTAAGTTTTCAGCCTTAATTGGAAACCACTAATAGGAATTCGAATACGTTTCTATTAGATTCCAATAGGTTCTTTAGGTTTCCAATAAGTTTTGTATATTCTTATTGGTTTCCAAAAGGTTTTTATTGATTTTAATGGGGTCCTATTGATTTCCAAAAGGTCCTCATTTTTTCTAATAGGTTCATATTAATTTCTAATAAATGCTACAGATTCTTATTGATTTGTAGTAAGTTTTATATGTTCTTATTGGTTTCTAATAATTCTATAGGTTCTAATTGGTTTTTCTGATGTTCTTAAACTGGATTCTAATAAGTTTTTATTGGTTTCCAACAGATTCTGTAGGTTCTTCTTAATATCCAACAGGTTCTTACCAGTAAGTATTATATGTTCTTATCGGTTTCCAATAAGTTCTAGTTCTGTAAGTCATTTTTAATTTTCAATAGATTTTGTTGGTCCTTATTGAGATCTAATAGGTTCTATTGCTTCGTATTGATAATTATTAATTAATATTTTCAATAAGTTCTATAGGTTCATATTCGGTTTCAATAGGTTCTTGTTGATTTCCAAAAGGTTCTTATTGATTTCTAGTGAATTTTTTATTGATTTTTAATAGATTCTCATTGATTTTTAATATGCTCTGTAGGGTTTTATCGATTTTCAATAGGTTCTTATTGATTTCAAATGTTTCCCAATTGGAATTTAAAGTAAAGTAAATATCACTTTTTTACTTACCCCTTCAAACCATTCACTTATCTCTTTGTTGATTACTATGGCCGCCCCAATGCCACCCAGGTGAGGAAACGCAATGAATCCAATAGCATACATCAAATCTCCAGTGGGTTTCATGCTCTCCCATAATCCATTGCCGTTGCCTCCAAAACTGCAACCTACACCTATTGCAGAACCAGCAGTTTTACACCGGTGAGGTTCAATTTTAATACATTCCACGGGTCTGGGTGGACATGACAATGCTGACGGAGATGATGGCTATTGGAAAATATGTTGATAAGAAATATATTTTTAATAATCATTTAATACTTTTGTCGTGGATTGGTCGAGCTCGCAGTCCATCTGGAGCTTATAAATGTCAATTAAACTTTAAAAATTGCTAATTTAATGGATAGTTTTTATTTACCTTGCCTTTTCTATTGCAATCCATGTCGGTAGACATCTCGTGTCTGAAAAAAAAGAATCGTCAATAAGATTTTTGTTAATCTAAATTTTAAAAAAAACTGTAAACTAAGGTTGCGGAATACCAAGATTACTGTTGAAATAAAAAGAAAACCTAGAAAATCTTATAATATTTTTGAATTACTGAATTGTCAATAGTTTTGTTCTTTTAACATAGTTAACCCTAATGACAATTGGAGAATTAATAATTTCAAATTTAAAAATATTCAAAAAAAACTAGTGAGCACGGAAAAAAATCCATTTATACAACTTTCGTTTGATTAGATTACATTCTAGTCGTTTTATTTTCTATCTTATACCTTTAGATTCTTTTTTTTTCAACTTGACAAACTTTTGTTCCTAACTCCGAAATGTACACAATTATTCAAAAAGAACGAGCCGAGCCAATCAAACACCAGATGTCTTCTTACGCACGTGTCTCTATAGAGACTTAAAAACCTCTTATCTCATTGGCTGGAAGTGTAGATTGTCATACAAATCTGCACTGCGCATGCGTCAACCGCTAGGGAGGCCACTTCCGCTCTAATGTCAGTTGTTTTCGAGTTTGGTTGTTGACCTAAAATGATTTGAACCAGAAAACTACTGTCTTGATCACTAACTATTGATGTGTGCGTTCCAATGGCGTTTGGATTAGGTAATACGAACAAATCGTGCAACCGTAAAACTATCCTTGGATTCCCAAACACGTTTCTCATGGGCGTCTTCTAGCGCTATCATTGATAAGCATCAAGTATGCGTTTCGTTATTTATCTGCACTTGTACATTAATAATAAAACTAATTAGAAAATGGTTGTAAAAAACGGAATGGAACTTGCTAAGGTGGGCACGAATTTGACTTTTCATTTTCCAGGTTATTCAACGTCAGTTTGTATATCGTTGCATACCATGAATTCTACATAAGAACGTTAAAAAATTGATAATATGAGTAAGTATTTTATTATAATGTTATAATAATTGTTATCAATATTGGATTTTATTTTTCTAGGTACTCAAGATCTTACCGAAGAAGATTATTACGAAAAAAATGCTCAGGAACGTCAACAAATTGTTGAAAAATATGATTTGGTATTTATTTATTTATTTTTTTATTTTTTTCAAAATGAAACTTTATCATTCGATAAATATTAATTTGTTAAGGGTCACACTGAAGATGGAACCCATATTGATCCTTGGGAGGATCCGGCATACGAAGTCTACCACGTTACAGATCGTTATGGATTTTTACAGTAAGAATAAATCTCAAGTCATAAATTTTTTGTACTGATTGAATCTTTTTTTATTCTTAAAAGTGATAGACGTCTTCCCAGAAAATTGGATGCTATTGAGACTAAACAAAGAGAAATTGAAATAGAACGAGTCAAAAAATGGTTGAAAATGATCAACGCTTGGGATAAATACCACAACAGCGATAAAGTAATCAATGTTTTTTGTTTTTTGAAAAAACAATACTTAAAAGTGAGTTTAAAACTATTTTCAGTTAATACGCCGGATATATAAGGGTATTCCTGAAATGTTACGAGCTGAAATATGGACAAGAGTATTAAATTTAAATCGCATTAAGGAGGAACAAATAGGAAAATATCAGGTTAAATTTTATTTTCTTTAAATATTTGAAGAAACGAAATAATATTTTTTTTTAATAGGAAATGAAAGAACGAGCTCGCAAACATTCTCCTGACATACGTCAAATAGATTTAGATATCAATAGAACGTACAGAAATCATATCATGTTTAGAGAACGATATGGAGTGAAGTAAGATAAAATTCCTATTTTTTAAAAAAATTACACAATTTCTAAATTTTAAATTTTTTTTTAGGCAGCAGGCTTTGTTTCACGTATTAGGCGCTTACTCTATGTATAATACTGTAAGAACAACTACATGAATAAAAATTTCTTTTTTTAATCTGAATTTTATTTTTATTTTTAGGAAATTGGTTACTGTCAGGGAATGAGTCAAATAGCTGCATTATTGTTGATGTATTTAAATGAAGAGGTATAATTCATTGAAATTATGATTTTTTAAGTTTATAGCTTTTTTGTACTTTTAGGATGCGTTTTGGGCTATGTCTGTTTTAATGAGTGACCAGAAACATGCGATGCATGGTATAATTACCATTTGTAAAAGTTATGTTTATTTTTAATTTTTTTTTTTAAATTTAGGTTTTTTCATTCCTGGTTTTCCTAAATTAATGAGGTTTCAAGAACATCATGATAAGATTTTGACGAAATTTTTACCTAAGTTAAAGAAACACATGGTAATTCTGAGTCTTGTGTTATGTAATATTATCGATGGAGGGTCCCCTGCTACCGACAGCTATTACCTTCAAGGATGGGCAAGGCTCGCCAAATACAATTTTGAGCTTGTAACAAATTGCCGTGAGAAAACTTAATACGCATGCCAATTTTAACTATGTTCACGGCAAAAATTAAAAATTAGAATATTTCAATGTGTAGTTGACAAAGTGCCATTTCTACAAGAAGACTCACGGCAAAGTCAATAAACTCACAAGCTCACGTCAAAACCGTGAGGCCATGAACTTTCGTTGCGTAAAATTGCGTCAACTTATTAAATACAATTTCCGCTTATATATTTTTGTATCCCCCTAAGAATTAAGCAATATGAAGTTTGCAGGCTCGCCAAATACAATTTTGTGCTCGTAACAAATTGCCGCGAAAGAACTTTACACTCACGGCAAAAAATTGAAATTAAGTTTAATCGTACAACAGTCGTCAAACCGTTAACTCTCTGATAACTATTTGAATGTGCAGTTGACAACCGGCATCTGACGGCGAATGGCCGTTACCACAGGTGCAGTGTCACGGCAAAGTTAAAAAAAGCTCCCGGCAAAACTAAGAAGCCATAAGCTTTTGGCGAGCCCTGGGTGGGCTATGATAGGAAAGATAAAATGTCTTAATATTTTGAAGAGGGTGGCAGAGGAAACCTGCACAAAGTAGGAAGATACTTGAGAAACTTTCATGAAAGAAAACCAAGAAGTGTGCATTTTCCAAGCCCAAGCCCCCATTTAAGTTGCACTAACAAACTAAATTGATTAAATTTATTTAATTCTTTTTCAGGACAAGTACGAAGTTTCTGCTGGTTTATATACCCTGAAATGGTTTTTTCAATGTTTTCTCGATAGGGTATAAAATCTTTTTTTCTTTTAACCAATGAGGAAAATAAAAATGTCTATTATATTGCAGGTACCCTTCACATTAACATTACGTTTATGGGACGTATACATACTAGAAGGTGAAAGAGTATTAACAGCAATGTCTTACAACATACTTAAAATGCACAGGCGTAAATATAAACAAAATTACTGTGTTGCTATAAAAGAAAATGTAAACTAAAAATTTTCAAACTCAGGTCAAATGATGAAGCGTGGGATGGAGGACATGGTTTACTACTTACAAGTTCAATTAGAAAGAGATTTCGGTTTCGATGATGATCAAGTAATCGAAAGTCTCCAATCATGTATGGAAGAATTAAAAAAAAACAAATTAGATCTTCCTCCTGCAGCACATCCATCTGAACTCCCTCAACGTCCATTTGGACTATTTGTAGAACCAACACTCGAACAGCGATTAGCCAGACAGAGGCATACCATACAAATGAACGGTAACGGTAAATCGCCTGGTTCAATTCTTCGTAACAAGGATCGTAATTCGTATAGCGAAGCTGCATCCAAATTGTCTTACGATCCTTCCATCGATGACGTTAGTGTGATTGAAGGCTCGCGCTGCAGTTCCATTGCTGGCACCTCTCGAACTTCAACGGCCGACTTGTCGCTCATATCAAATATGACGCTAAGTCAGTCAAATATGAACGATGCGGCAATGAATTTGACCTTTGCCGGTGAGCAAAGTAGCGACAACGATGATCGTGGAACACCCACAAGTTTTGTGAGTGTTGCATCTCAACCATTACCACAATCGGTAGCATCAACACCACTAGGTGGAGCACCCACATTGAGTAATGGAAGTGCTGATATTGTATTCGATGGAACCGAAGCGCAAACGCCCAAATTTGGTCACACACCCGATACTGTGCGCATATTTGTTCCGTACGATAGTTCACCTAATGAAGTAATGATGACTCCACCAGAGTGTGATTCACCTCAACCGTGGGCTAGTGAGAAAGACCCTAATAAAATTACCATCAAAATTGAATTAAAATCTCCAACACTGCCTTCCGAAATAAGAAATTCTCTACAAGTAGATTCTCATTCCCTAGAAACACCTGATTTAAAATAATCAATTTATATGTCATTCCATATCAGTGTGTGTGTAAAACATGTTTTTTATTAATAATTAAATCAGGAGAATAATTTTTATGTTAATTATGCAAACTATGCAATCTATTGACCAAAAGTAGTATTTCTGCTTTTATTTGTATAATTTTATTAAAAAGGTGCCATTGCTAAGAAATATGTTATTTCATTAAATTTAGTGCTCAAATTAGCTTATATTATTATTATTATTATTTTATAATAATTTTTGAAACCAAAGATTTTTTTTTTTAGGTCACAAGTGAATGAATCTTAATATTTTGAAAGGGTTAGATTATTTAGGATTAGGTTTATTGTAAACATTTTAATTATCGTAATATTGTACTAACTACTTAAAAAAAGTGACTCATCAATATTTTATCTAGTAATGGCCACAAACATAATGTCCGTTTTGTACTTCTTATTTTATAATTGTTTACAAGTATGGCAGCTTACAGTAAACAAGTGACGTTTTTTTGGTGGATAATTCAGTATTTGACAATGTTTTATTTTAGAATGTGTATTTATTTTGCTAAGTTTATGGCAATAACAAATCCGTTTCTTAATTGTGGATTGAGATTAAACTTTTTTTTATTTGTTATTATACAAAATGGTTCCTGAAAATTATTTTAAAATTGTAAAGTATATTGAGACATAATTAACTTTTTATGTTCTGATTTTTATTAGATATTTAATATAAAATTGAAAATATATTTAGATGAAGGTAAAAAACTTGTATTTATGCTATAAACAATCCATAATTGCAATAAATTATTAATGGAATAATAGTTTTGTTTTTATTTCTTGTTTGTAGAAATTACAACAACACAAAATATTTATGAAATGAAAAACAAGAAAATGTAATCTTCATTTTAAACTCTTAAAGATGCAGATATTTTTTTTAATTAGTTGTACTCCAATTTCTTTAATATTGATAATGTTCACTTAAAAATCACCATTAATGTAAATTCGCATGCAAATTCGTCGATATTTCATGTTTGGGTAACTATCATCAGAATAAGTGTTGTTTTTGAAAGTGATAGTAAGGAAGTTACAGAAGATCTAATGGAAAATAATTTTCAAAATGCCTAGATCATCAAATCTTGTCTTTGATGCCTGTTCGAGAGGTATATAATAAATTAAAAAGTTCTCTATTCTAGAAATATATCAACAAATGTATCAAGAGCAGTTATGATCCAGTCAACATTCGTAACAGTCCATTTAGATGCTTGGCCATCCACTGGATGTTCTGCTGAATATAAACCAACATCTGGAAAAGACTGGATTAGTGGCTGGATCCAATATAAGACCAACCCAAAAGAAATTTCAGGTCTCAGCCCTGCAACTTGGTATGTATTACGACTTTAAAATCGAAACGAATAATGCACCCACAATTGCCGAATACAAGTGTGCCACTCTTTTCCGGCCACTAAATCTAATTTGTCATTTTCACTAAGTTAAACCGCTGTATTGTTCTGTTACTACTATGTCCTCAGAGATAAGTAAAGGGAGTTTATTTACTTCTGGTGGTACGAGGTCCAAAACCTACCGAGGACCTTAAATTGGGGTTACTTCAAAAGGAGGAACAGGAACGCTGCTGAGGAATGGAAGAACGAAATTATTATATTTTTATATATTTTTTTCAATCCTCAGCACTGTTCCTGTTCCTTCTTTTCTAGTAACCCGCATTTAACTTCCTTCTGCTTCTCTTGATTGGTTTAAATTTTCATTTTCTAATAAGGTTGTT
>JAQGAS010002515.1:0-10109 GCA_034686365.1 Pachymerium ferrugineum
TAAAAGGTAGAATTTACACCCACAGGGTATTTATTCACTATATCTACCTTTTCATACCCTTTATTTTTAAGAGTGTAAGGTTGTATCATCTGAACGTTTAGGTAACTTACTACTCCAAATCGAATGTCGAGTATAGCATTTGAATCACATCGGAAGTCATGCATATTTACCACATCAAAATGATTCCATTCATGAATACTGTTATCGCTAAAAAATGCCTGTAAAATTGGGATTGTGATTACTCTCATTATCACACATGAATTGTGTAGCTTCTACCTTCCTCCTGTAAGACGGGCAATCTGTTATAGGATTATCTATTTCCAAAGTGAAAAAAATTGGGAAAAACTGAGTAAATACCCCTCGAAAAATCGTTGGTTCTGAAAATAAAGGTAATACGGGTGAAATATTCATTCAATATTTATTTAATTTTTTGTTCTATTTTATAAATTTCATAATAATATTTTTGGGAAGTCTGATTTTTATAATTCGCGTGAGTTATACTTTTTACACATGCAATTACTGTACCGTATTAAAATTTACATTCTTATATTCCAGCATAATCACAATATGTTGCATAAATCTTACGGGTATCTATCTGTATTAATTTTATTTCCTTCAGGAAAAATGATTTAATTTTTAGTTTTGTCCCCGAGATTATATGGAAAAGAAAGAGGCAATACTGTTGTTTTTTCAACATAAGATTCGATCATAATTCATTAGCAATATGACTTTTAAGTACTAAACCTTTAGCAATTCGCATGTTAACTTTTATATTACTCACTAAACGTGTATAAGTTGCAACTTCCTATATGCGTTGGAACTACAGTTTCTGCATATTCTAAATGTTCACGAATAACCGTTTCCTGCAAACGAAATCTATTAAAATTCTAAAAACACATTCATATTCATATACCTCATACGCATCCATCAGGTATTCAATTGGGCTATCTAGAGACACTTGCCACAAATAATCCAAAGTGTACTTTGGTTTCTTCAGCCACAAATCAATTATATTTGCTTCGCATAAACCTTTTAAATTGCCTTTGAAAACATTTTGTTTAATATAAGAGATTTCTTCCGATTCTGAACATAACGTTATTGTAGGAAACGTAATGTGCGTTGTGAATTCCAATTCGATAATGTTGTATACTGGATATTGTAAATAGTAGAGAAGTCTGTCTAGGAGAGTTATAGTCACCAAAATAAAGCAAACTAGTAGCACTCCACGTCGCAGATACTTCGGGATATTATGTTGTGCAATATTATCCAATTTATCCTTCTTTTTCCTATATTTAATGCACTTGACTAACAACAACTGAATGGGATTTGTTTTCTTCCTTTTCTTTTTCAATGTCATCTTAATGCAAAGTATGTGAAGGATGTCAATTAAAGAGAGTACAGAAAGTTCCAAAAATAATCCCATACTGCCACCAATGTCAGTCAATAAATTGTTTATATTGTAAGTTAGGTGTTGCTTAAAAACCACTACAATATTGTCAGATTGTGATGTTGTGTACCAATCATCAATCTCTGCTCCTGCCAAAAGAGTTTGTTCTATAAATACGGCCGTGTATGTTTTATAGGTGCATGCAGGCACGCATTTGCAGGCATTAGTGAATTGAAAAATTAATTTCGTTCTGTATGCTGTGAAATAATTTTCTTCAGCTTCAGTCCAGTTGTTTGGATCACACATGGGATGTGTAACGGATGGTGGGAAAAATGGCAATCTATTTTGCAAAAAGTTATTATTGCAATTAAAAAATTTATAAATGTTTCTAACCTGCATGTAGTTTTTTCAGCAAGATGTTTGAGCAAACAGTTCTCATGGCAATTCTTAAAGGCGTCATTATCACACTGTTTATTAGGTTTAGAGATGAACTCGAACTAAATTTTGATAAATGTTGACTCATACTAAGTTAATCGAAAAAGATTATTACTTGTCTGAGTGAAATCCTAATTGTGTATTGAAACCGTGAACCAACTGGCATAAGGTCCTGGAATTCCATTATATCCCTGGTTGATACCTTTGATATACAATTGAAACAAATGCGGTAGATTTTGCAATAGTATATGAAAAATAAATTCGCTCTAGTTACTACTACTAATATAAAACATTCTTTTGGGAATAGGTATTATAAAATTAAAACTTACATAGTAAAGAGAGGCGAAACACATTTTCCTTTGCTTTAGCTTTAACTTTACTTCTCTCCCTTTTCCTTCAATACAAGTGATATTAAAGTTTGGTGTATATAAACGTATCATAGTTGTACCTTTAATAAAAAAATTAAAACATTGACCTAACATAGTGTTGTCGGTAGTGATTGAGATGTTCTCTAGATCCTAAGCGAAACGTCTAGTGAATAAAGGTCATAAATTAAAATTATTACAACCATACTCACACCTGTGAAATGAAATGCCTCGACGAAATTTGTTTCGTTTTTAAAATCCCAAACTTTATTATAGTCTGTGCTGTTATCTTTAAATATGTCGACGTAAGGGAAACTGCATGTTATAATATCTGCCTTGTTCTTTAAAGTTTGAATGAGATATTCGTTCTCAGGTGAGCAAACTTGGAATGATTCTGGAACATATGAATCTTGTTCTTTGATTTCAATATCAACTGACGCTGGGTATTTGAAATAATGAGAAACTCTTTCACCAAACTGGTAAAAGAATAAGGCCCAGAAAGTCACGAGAAAAAAGAACCAAATGATGCGCGGAAAAAGAGTATGTTGAGAGTCTTTCAGATAATGATACTCTGGTGGTAATGTGGCATTTTTTCTTTCCGAGAATAACATTTGTGTTCGAACTTCTTGCCGAATTTGTCTTCTAGTTGGTGCCATTGTAACGTTCAGTTGGGTAATGAGATGAAACGCGTCTTCGATATTCAGTGATCTAGTTCTGCAACACTCAAAGTTTTGTGGGATGTGTTGACACGATACGTTGGAAAAGCGCAATCTAAGCAAGCACGTTGCAATTGATGGTTGTGCAATTTTTTTATCAGTTTTTAAGAGCCTAATATGTCATTAAAATGACTTTAATGTTGTAAGCAAACCAACAATTATATAGAAACGTATAATTTTTTGGAAAATTTGAAAATATATTAACGTATAATTTATTTAAACCTGACGTTAGACTGTAAAGCGCTTACATAAGGATTTGGCTTCCCATGGTAGAAATATAATAGTCACAGTTTTGAGTTAGCGTATGTTGTGTTGTCGAGGACCCTTGATGTATGGTTGGTTGTTTGGATGTTTGTAATTTGTAATCTAGGTTATGTATGAGTGCAGGGTTATTAAAATTTTAATCTTGTATTATTTGTATATCGACACACTTATTTGCTCAGAGTTGTGTAAATAAAATATAGTTTTTCCAACGAATTAAAATGAATAAATTAACCCAAACCTTAATTTATACCAGTAATGGGACACAACTAACGTAATAAATTGTCAATAGAGACTGACGATGCAAAAAGAAATCTAATAACCCACTATCATAAACTAAAACAGCTCGGTCACTGTAAATTGAGCCAAGTCAGCTGGGCAGTTTATGTGGTTGTGAAATTCTTTCCCCCCAATGTTTAAGAGCTGATAACGTGTCATTAAACTGAATTTAATGTTGTCAAAGATCAATTACATACAAACGTATAATTTTTTAAAATTTAAAAATTATATGGAAACATATAATTTATTTTATTTGAAATGAAATATTTACCTGGCGTTTGAATATAAACTGCTTACATAAGGTCTTGGCTTCCTAGTGCGGTAAAACAAGAAAAATAAGATAATTACACTATTGTATAATTTTTCCACCGAACGAAATTGAATGAATAATTGATTTGTTTTGGTTCCTAGTTTTTCTTGTTTTGGGTGTACAACATAAATACGGCCAACTGTTTTACTTGGAGTGTTAACTATATGTTTCCACTTTTGCAATTGTTTATGCCGTGTGAAATATTTGGGAAATTCAAAAATAAAGTTAATTAATAATTCTTGATTTGCATAAAAAATGCAGCTATTATTGTTTTGCGGTTTTTGTGTTGCAATATCATTGAATTTATGACTTGTCAATACACCAAATGCTTACATTGTTAGTCAAAGGCGATAACCAAAACTTGTAATTAAATTATTAGCATGAACCAGAAATAAATAAAACCCGCACAAATGTGTTGAGTGGGTTTTATTTACTGTAGGTTCTTCCGCACCCTTAAGAAAATACAAGTCATTCTCAAACAAGACACCTGGAGGAACTTCCAGTCCTGGGCGATATGGCGCTGAGAGGGTGCATTCTCAAAGGCGTCTAGCAGCTTGTTTAAGGTGTTTACGGTGAAATTAGGGAAAAAGTAACAATTTTTCAAACATTTTGCTCAAAGTTTTGAGAGGTAAAACTATAAATGTCGCTACAGGTATAAGAATACAAATCTATTTTTATAAAATTAGATCTCAAAGCGATTGAGAAAAGGTAAAATTTAAATTAATATTAACATGGATTTTTCAACAGGTTGCCCACAGAACTTTTAAAAGTTGTATTTTTCGGTTTTTAAGTTCTTTAAAACCTTCATAAATTCTTTTATTTCAGTTAAAATGAAAGAAAGTTTCTTGACTTTTAGGGGGGCCTCTTACAGAGTCATTAACACCGATATTTAATCATTTAAAGAGCTCAGATGTCATTAATCGGTTTTAAAATATCAATTAACGACTCTCCAGGATTCTTTTTTGAAAATTTTGTTTACTTTTAAAAATACATGTAAAAATTACTGAAAAATCAGTTTTGAAATTTCTGTGGGTACAAATCGTATTAGGAAAGCGAAAAAGAATGCTTTTTTCGGTAATTTTTAAGCGCTTAATTTTAATTTTCACATTTATATTTTAAACATTTACGTTTTGACAGATTGTTTCGAATAAGTTTCATCAACGTTAGCATTGTAATTCCAAGAATAAGCCCCAAACAATTGCCTATATCTCAACAAAAAGCAACTAAAGTGTAATCTCGCACTTCTATCACGTGTTCAATAATATTACTCGGTGCAATGAAAATTAAGACAAATGGTATGGTACTCGTTTCACGACTAATAATTGTATCAACCTGCAGTAACTTAAATATATTTTGTGTGCACGGTCGGATACACTGACAAATGTGACCAAGTTTACTTAAAATGTTGAGATAATCTTTCATAGATTTTTGGATGTAGGCTGATGAGTTGCAAATGAGTTTGGAATCAGTTAAATTTACCAAAAATGGTAAACTGCAATAAAATCAAATGCATCTTGTTACATTTTTAAATTGATAATGATTTCTCACCTGCATAACTGGCCCTGGCGAATTTGTTTCAGTAAACAATTCTTACAACATTCATTAAATTTCCAGTTGCTGGTACAATGTCGGATTGGCAAATTTTCTCTTTTAATCTGGTGTAGAGTAATGTAAGGTTGTTTTATCTGAACATTGACATCTTACCAGATAACGTACCACTCCAAATCGAATGTCTTGTAAAGAGTTTGCAGCATTAGGGAAATCAAAAATATTTATTACATCAAAATGATTCCATTCATAAACCCCGTAATCACTAATAAATGCCTGTGAGTTGTTAATGGTTAGTAGTAATTATCACACACAACATATGTACAAAAGCATCAAAGAATATCGATGACCCAGCCGATACAAGAACGTTCACCTAGAGTGAATCCAAAACGTTGGGCATTGTTGAGCTCTTGGCCAATGAGATTACTGGAATGACCAATTCGCCAATAACAGTTCAGATAACTAAAATCACCGTTTTGACTTTGGATTGAATATGTAGGATCGCCCAAACGTTGATTTAGTTACCTGTGATTGACTAATTTAAATAAGTCATCCCAGCCATTTCATTAGCCAAGAGCTCAATAATGCCAAACTTTTAGGTCCACTTTAGTACAGAGTAACTAAATGAACGTTCTCGTATCGGGCAGGTCATCGGTATTCTTTGTAGAAGCATATACTATCGTCCTGTAATTTGGGCAATCTGTTATAGGATGTTTTCCTATTGAAGTGAAAATTGCTACGAACAAAGTAAATACCCCTCGAAAAATTGTTGGTTCTAAAAAACAAAGTTAAATCAGTGAGAGAAATATTCACCAGTGGTGCAATGTTCATTTGTAATCCCTGACGGATGCATATGGAATCCTGAATTTCAAATTGGGAAGAAGCATACTTTTTATCAATACATATATTAAAATGATTTTTATATTTTCATCTTTCCAGCATACCTAATCTTACAATACAATCTGCTGTATTAAATCCTATAGGGGATTATGTTTATTTTCCTTAAGAAAAATTTATTGTTTTGTACCCAAGATTACATGGAATGAAAACAGACAAAACTGTTGTGGTAGTTCAACATAAGATTTAAAAAAAAAAAAAAAAAAAAAAAACTTTTTAAGTTTTAAACGTTTAGCAATTGGTGTCAATTTTTAGATTAATTACCAAATGTGTGCAGTTTACAATTTCCTTTATGTGTTGGAACTTCGGTTGTTGCATATTTTAATATTGACCAGTAATCTTATTCTGAAACATTAAATTTATTAAAATTTTAAAAAATTTTATACGATTCAAATACCTCAAATGATGTCAAAATGTTTGGAACTGGGTTGCTCATAGATGCTCGCCACAAAAAATCCAAAGTGTACCGGGGTTTCTTTAGCCACAAATTAATTATATTTGCTTCGCATAAACCTTTTAAATTGTCTTTGAAAACATTTTGTTTAATATAGGAGATTTTTACCGATTCTGAACATAACGTTATTGTAGGAAACGTAACGTTCTGTGCGGATTCTAATTCGATAATGTTGTGTACTGGATATTGTAAATAGTAGAGAAGCCTGTCTAGGAGCATTACAGTCACCAAAATAAAGCAAACTAATAGCACTCCATGTTGCAGGTACTTCGGGATATTATATTGTGCAATATTATCCAATTTCTCCTTCTTCTCCCTATCTTTAATGCACTTAACTAACAACAACTGAATAGAACTTCTTTTCTTTTTTTTCTTTTTCAATGTCATCTTAATGCAAAGTATGTGGAGGATGTCAATTAAAGAGAGTACAGAAAGTTCCAAAAATAATCCCATACTGCCACAAATGTCCATCAATAAATTGTTTATATCGTAGTTTAGATATTTCTTAAAAGACATTACTGAATTGTCAGAATGTATAATTACATGCAGGTCATAGGTTTCACTTTCTGAAACTGCCAAACGAATTTGTTCTATAAAAGAAATCGTATATGAGTTGTAGACGCATGCAGTCATGCATTTGCAGGCATTAGTGTTTTGAAAAATTAATTTTGTTCTAAATGCTGTGAAATAACTTTTTTCTGCTTCAGTCCAGTTGTTTGGATCACATGCAGGATGTGTGATAGATGGTGGGAAAAATGGCAATCTGTTTTGCAAAAAGTTAATTATTGCAATTAAAAAAAAATTGTAAATGTGTCTACCTGCATGTAGTTTTTTCAGCAATATGTTTGAGCAAACAATTCTCATGGCAATGCATAAAGAAATCAGTGTCACACTGTTTATTGGGTTTAGAGATGAACTCGAACTAAATTTTGATAAATGTTGACTCATAACTAAGTTAATCGAAAAAGATTATTACATGTCTGAGTGATATCCTGGCTGTGTATTGAAACACTGAAGCAATTGGTGCTACGTTCTGGAGTTCCATTGTATCCTTGTTGCCAAACTTTAATATATAATTGAAACAAGAACATCAGATTTTGAAATATTAATGTATTTTTACAAAAAATACACTCAAGTTTTAGCGAAAACATTTTTTTAAGGTTTCTTGAATAGGTGTAACGAGACAAACTTACATAGTAAACTGAGGAGTAACACATTTTCCTTTGCTTTAGTTTCACCTTCAGTTGACTTCCCTTTCCTACATCACACATGATATTAAATTTTGGTAAATCTAAACTATAATAGTTGTACCTTTGATATTTATATTAAAGCATTGACCTAACGCTGTGGTTTCGGTAGTGTTTGAGATAGCCTCTTTATCCTAAGCAAAATGTTCAGTGAATCAGTATCATAAATTAAAAGTATTAAATTAAATTATTAAAATTATACAAATTGAATTTACATCTGTGAAATGGATTGCCTCAACGAAATTTGGTTCGTTGTTAAAATCCCAAACTTTATTATAATCTGTGCTGTTGTTTTTAAATATTTCTGCGTAAGGTAAAGTGCATATTACATAGGTTGATTGGTTTTGAAAAATTTGATTGAGGTAATTGTTCTCTGGTGAGCAAATTTGTATTGTTTCTGGAACAAAAGAATCTTGGTCTTCGACTTCAATATCAACTGACACTGGGTATGTGAAATAATGAGAAACTCTTTCTCCAGACTGGTAACAGAATGAGGCCCAGAAAGTCACGAGAATAAAGAACCAAATGATGCGTGAAAGAAGAGTATGTTCCGAGTCTTTCAAATAATGATACTCTGGTGGTAATGCGGCATTTTTTCTTTCCGAGAATAACATTTGTGTTCGAACTTCTTGCCGAATTTGTCTTCTAGTTGGCGCCATTCAGTTGGATAAAGAGAAGACTTAAATGATTCGATATTATTAATTAAGTTGCCAGTTCTCCAACTCGCAAAGCTTTGTGGTATGTCGTGACATACTTATGTTGAAAAAGTGCAATCCAAGCAAGCACGTTGCAGTTTATGGTTGTGCAATTTTTTTCCAATTTTTAAGAGCTGAATATGTCATTAAAAGGAATTTAGTGTTGTCAACGCACCAAAAAATTATATATAAACGTATAATTTTTAAACATTAAATTTATTTTAAAGACATATTCAGCTCTGAAAAATTGGAAAAAAAATTGCACAACCATAACTTTATTTGAAATGAAATGTCTGCCTGATGTTAGAGTATAAAAAGTGCTTACTTTAGTAGGCACTTTTTTTTTTCACATCAGGCAAATATTTTCTTAAGCTTTCTAGTGCGCTTAAACAAGAAAAAATGTTAATCATATTGTTTAAATAAAAAGCAGTTTGCTAGGTAATGAAATCGAATAAATAAACCGGTTTCCTTAATTTCACCAGTAATGAGACACGAATAAAAAATTTTCAGTAGAGACTGGCAATACTTAAAAAGAAATGAACCCATTATTAGGGACTTGGCGCAAGGCCCTTCTTACATCTGTAAGCGCGACTTATGCGGGCTTGAGTACCTATGAAGCCCTCGGTTGGTCACGTGATCCATAGTCAGAAACCGTCACTTTTCAATGCGCCATTTGTAAGTGCGTCCTTGTCTCATATTCGTCCAAGGTGCGTCTAAGCGACGATTAAAAAACAAGGTATAAATATAAACTTTTAAGCACACAATTTGGTTGAAAAGGCATTAATAACGAAACAAAATGCCGGTGTGTATATATATTTTTTTTTAATTTGACGTTTAAACTAATATTAACCTAACGAACGATCCAACCTTAGACATATTTTTTTACTGCGTTTGGTTAGTCAATTAAATCCTTTTGCCCAGGTTAAAGACGAATGCAAACATAAGTAGGTAATAAATTATATATTTTTTTTGAAATAATTGCAAGTACACGTCATTCTAATGTCCTAAATGTCTGACTACTCACCAGAAGTGTAAAGTTTAAACTTCCCAAATGGGGCTGGTACTGCAGCCGTTTTGAATTTACAATATTGACCTTTAATTTTACCTAAAACATGTATTCGTCAATACTCTAAACTCAATAATAGGTTTCAAGTATCTCAAGTAGAAAGATTGTGATTGGCGCCCGTTGTAGACACTACCATGAATAATCCAAGGTATACTTTGGGTCCTTCAGCCATAGTTGCTTCGCAAAAATATTGAATATTAAATTATCTTGTCCCTTCTGAACAAAGTGTTGTGAGAATAGAATTCTGTGCGGATTCTAAGTTTACAATATTGTGTACTGGATAATTAAAAATTTTATTTAGGATCATAGGAGAAGCCATAGATAAGGCAAACGAGTAAGATTCCAGTTGTACATAATTTGGGATACTGCAGGGAGGAATATTATACAATTTCTTCTCTCACCTGCCTTTATTTAATGCACTTAACTACATTTGAATATATTTTATAAGT
>JAQGAS010002516.1:0-10107 GCA_034686365.1 Pachymerium ferrugineum
GTTTCTTAATGTTATTCTATGGGAATTAGGGCTAATACCGCAAAGTACAAAAAGTTAAACTTCTATATTAGTTTATTGGAACGTTTCTTAATGTTATTCTATGGGAATTAGGGCTAATACCGCAAAGTACAAAAAGTTAGAACTCCTATATTCGTTTATTGGAACGTTTCTTAATGTTATTCTATGGGAATTAGGGCTAATACCGCAAAGTACAAAAAGTTAAACTTCTATATTCGTTTATTGGAACGTTTCTTAATGTTATTCTATGGGAATTAGGGCTAATACCGCAAAGTACAAAAAGTTAAACTTCTATATTAGTTTATTAGAACGTTTATTAATGTTTTTCTATGGGAATTAGGGCTAATACCGCAAAGTTTTTACTCTAGGAAATTGAGACTAAATCTTTTCTAAATTTATACTCGGGTTTCATTTTTTTCTGTTTACAACAAAAAAAAATTGAAACGAAATTCTTTTTGACACCGGAGTGCGTATCGTGGGAGAGTCAGAGATGTTGTGTCTTTTGCCTAATAGTTTTATTGTGGTTGTGTGCAGGAAACAAACAAATCCGGGTGTCACTTGCGGGGGGTGCACATCGTGAGAGCGTGGTCCTAACCGAAAACCCCCTCGTGCACAACACAGTAAAACACGTACAATTCAGTTTGGTTTTGTATCTCCCGCCTACAAAAGAAAAAAAAAGGGGGACAGAAGGTGCAATTCTAATGTCTGAATGATAGCCGCCAGGCTGAGTTGACCAAAACTGATTTGTGCAGGATCCAGGGCTGACCGCAAGAGTGCGTGCACTTGGACGCATGCTCAATGGTTTTATTGTCAGTGCGTAATTCAAGCGTAATTGGTCGGGCTCTGTAGCGTTACTTTCCCAAGGCCAGGAGACCTATTTTACTGCAATAAAAATCTTATAAGGTTTCTTTGTTCTTGCTTTTAGTTTGGGAAGAGGTGGCTACATCTTTGGTTCACATCATCAGTGTTGACAACAAGTGTCGTTACTGGACACATCATTTTTATATTGCTTTGCCAAGAGCTATGAACTACTGTTCTCTTAAGTGTTACATCATCACTTGCCAAGTTTTTAGGTCACAATAAGGTTTTAGTTTTATTGACACGTAATTGTTTATACAAGTTAGTTTTAGAATGGCTATTTGATTTTGCAGGTTTTTTTAGAGGAGTTAATGAACAGAAAATAATAGTTAACTGAATTTTAAAGTTATAGACTTTCAATGTTTTCATAAAAGAAGCAATAAAAGTTTATTTTAATTGACTTTGCTGAAAAAAATTGCAAAATGTTTCAAGTTTTTTTTTTACTTTGCAATTTCTTGGTTGCAAGAAAGTGCAAAACACTAGCTGCATTCAAATTATTAAACGAAACCGTTAATAGTCATGATCCGCTGCAAAAATCAGTTAATAAATGTGACATCACAGGTTATAAAACTCATTCAAGCCACAGTTTGAATGCAGCTACTGCAAAATTATAAGGTTTTGGTTCTAGTTCATCAAAAGTTTACAGTTTTCAGAAAGTATGCAGTTTTTTTTTTTTTTGCAACTTTTGCAGACGTTTATATGAACAAGAAACTGACAACAAATTGAAAAATGTCAAACTTAAAAAACGTTTTTGGCAAAAACGCTTCTCCAAAGAACTGAAAAAAAAATTTAAATCATGTCTGCAAAAATTCTGGCCAAAAATTCATCATTTTTTGAATTTTTTTTTTTTTTTTTTTTTTTTGGCAAACCATTTTTAAGTACCGATATGCAATTACTTACAACAATAGCAGCAAACTTTATATTAAGAATTGCCAATGGCAAGTAACTGGTCTTTACTTAGAAACTTCTTCAAAAAATTTTGCAAAAACTGCAATGAATCAATTCACGTTCTTCAATTTCCACAACATCAACCCAAAATGTCCCAAAACGAACAACTCCCTCCATGAGCGACCCAATTTCACACACCGGCAAAAGTACTCAAAGGGCTTAAAAACCCCACCTCCTGAAAACCACTGAGAACCAAACTCTCAACACCACCATAAAGAAGAGAGGCGTATTTCCAACTCTTGTGACAAGAAATCAGACACGCTTTACTGCTTGATAAAACCAATCCTATAAATCTTAACTTCAAATTACCAACCCAAATAAAACCATTTAAAAAGAAAAACACTTGAATCTCTTTAAAAAAAAAAAACAAAAAAAAACAAAAAACAGATTTAATTAAACACCACTTACATCAATAGCAGAAAAAAAAGGTGAAAATGAGGTGGATGATGCTGCGTCTTTGACTCAACCCACAACCAATCTTTTCGCATTACGTAACGTTGCACGCGGATGTCTCGAAGGCAATCATGCCAGGCGAAATATTGGCTGGTTGCAGGCGGGAGGGCAATCAGTGCGCCTGCTTACCCCTACGGATTTGGCGCCCGCCAACATTTCCCGCCTCTTGCTAACTTAATTTTATTTAGGGGCTGTGAAGCTGTGAATTTCACTCGGTATCAGAAGGGAGCAGTGAACGTTGTTCGCTTCGCCACAAGCCAAGCAAATATATTCAAATTATCCTCGCCTAATTTGGCCATAAGTATAGTGCATTGGCGCCTCTTTCTCTCGTAGCGAGCAATCAAATGATGCGCCAAAATAACACCATTCTACATCGTAATATTCAATTATTAAAGCAATGATATGTGCTAATATCCCGAGAGGCGCGAACCAACGAGATTAAGTCGTGAAACATTTACGACCTTATGACTGGCAGGAGATTAAGTCTAGTGAAAGGTAGGCAAATAAATTACTGGCAGATACACCCTATTTCTTGCACACACTCTTTCATTGCTCATTAAAGGTGTTGCAATCTTTGATACAAAGGGGTCAAGGTGGATACACTCTAGTTGTTTTAACTCTTTCTTTTTTTTGGATTGATGGGGGGTGGTTTAATGGATGTCAAGGGTAAGGGTTTTTTTTTTTTGGGTGTTTCACTTTCAGGGTGGTGTTGATGGAGTTTTATACGGTTTGGTGGACTTTAGGGTGATCGAAGGGATGTTGTGTCTGGGGTTTGGGTTGGCTGGGTTGTGTGAGATTTTTTTTTAAAGGGTGTTTAAGGTGATGTGCGGTATTAGCCCTAAATGCCGTAGGTTAACATTAGGAAATGTTTTAATTGATAAAAAACTGTAAGTTGAAGTTCAAAAGTGAAAGGTTATTGACATTTCTAATTATCCAGTGTTGACTTTGTCCAAAATACTATAAAAGTTTAATTTCTCACTTCTTCCTACAATAAAAATCAATACTATTACATTATAGCAGCTAAATGTACAATTTATTTAACGACGAGGTATAATAGGATTACCAACACCTGTGTACCCTTTGTAGTTAATGCGTGAATGATGAGCTGTTTTCAACTCTAAACACCAGGGGGATGAGAGAAAGAGTGAGATGAGCTATTTTTCATAAACTTAAACCCCCTCATGTAGCGGGACCCTTCACTTTGTGGTCGGTATTTTTTGTCACATGATAAAATTTGTTGAAAATCTGTCCAGATGTGGCCCCTGAACTACAGGGGCTGCGCGCGCCACACTTACGCATTAAACCGGCGCCATTTATCACCAGGGTGCGGAAATCCCGCTTTTCACCCCTCTCGTTTCAATCTCATCCTTCTCACGTAATCGTTAACATCAAGCCGAGTTATTAGCTACAAGAATAAACGAAACATTAATTACCTTAGTAGAAAAATCCATTTTCCCAATCAGTATGGATAATAATGTAATATTAATAAATAAAAATACACATAATTATATTATAATTTATCATTATCTCAAAACACAAACTGAACATCAACTCTTAATAACGAATTTTATTGGTTCACTAAGAACCAACTCGCCGGAATATGTCAAACCATAATTAAAAACGTTTTACAATGTTAACCTATGGGATTTAGGGTTAATACCGCGCACTGCTACTTATTGAAATGCTGAAACCGGTGTATTATTTTCATTTCATTCAACTACCTAAACTATTCAATAATAAGATCAACTACAAGAAATCATCTTTTATTTGATAACTTTAAGACAAAATTAATGAAACTATAAGAAAATAGTCAAAACTTGATTAAATCTATTTCATAAAGAAACTCTTTGGGACCTTGCACAAAAAAAAAAAAAAAAAACTGAATTTGAGATTAGATTATCAAAAAAAGAAAAAAAGAAAATGAGAAGTCATCGTTTACAAAGATGAAAAACAATTCTAAAAAAAAAAAAAAAATGAAAGAAATAACAATTCCATGTGAATATAATGAACTAGAGAAGTTGGGAGCCGAGAACGCACTTGACAATTCCTCGTACGCACATGGGAATTGCTCAGCAATCTACGACATATTAAATGCGATAAAAAATTGGGACCCAGAACAGTTACGAGAGGGAATAAAAGAACAAGAAGAGTGCATTTATCAGTCGCATCATCTCCCTATGATATTATCCATGACGCAGCGAGATTCGTTCAAAGCAAAGAAAAAGGAGAAATTTCCTCTCCGCCCTCCGCCACGTTCAATTTTCTCCCTCAAACACCCGATGCAACGAAATTGCAATTGACTACCAACTTTTCCAAGCTTTATTCAACCGAGGAGGGGGAAACGAAGAATATTGGATGGTGCGATGCACTGCCAAAATGAATCTGATCTTATCTCGAGAAAGCAATTCTGTCATGGCAGCTTCATAAAAACATCACTATGCTGTGATGATGCAGTAATCGGAAATATACATCGAAACAAGAGAGTGAACAAGACGAGATAGGCAAACTATCTCATTCGCATATTGATGCGCAATTTGCACGCTTCTAAATGTCGATATTATTCAATCGATTGCAATCGGCGCATCTGCTTCTATATATCCTCTCTTAATGGGTTTTGTAAAATGAAAAGTTTGGGCTAAAAGGTCATCTCGCGCTTACAAATTGAGTAAATTGAAAATTTTTAAAATCTGGGTGGTCACGGCTGAATTGAAGTGTTGTCTATTAAATGATCGATTTCTTTTTCAACTCTGCCCAGAGGTCAATGGTCTGTTCAAATGTGGACGTATATGCACACGTGTTGATGGATTAGGTTGTGGATGGATGTCTTTGGGTCCTGAAGGGGTTGCAGAGGTCACTACACCTTTAAGATGGATGAGTTTGGGTTTTTTATTTTCAGTGGCGGGTGAAAGGAACGTTTGTTAGTGTTAAGCTATGGGAGTTAGGGCTAATACCGCATTTGTTTGTTTATTGATGTGGGAACTTAATTTTATTTTATTCAAGCTTGACATTGGTTAGGAAATTGAAGATTACGAGAGAATACTTTAAAATAATTAAAAATATTAAGAAATATCAGTGGCGAGTGAAAGGAACGTTTGTTAGTGTTAAGCTATGGGAGTTAGGGCTAATACCGCATTTGTTTGTTTATTGATGAGGAAAATGTATTTCATTTGATTCAGGCTTGAAATTGGTTAAAGAATTGAAGATTATGAGAGAATACTTTAAAATAATTAAAAATATTAAGAAATATCAGTGGCGAGTGAAAGGAACGTTTGTTAGTGTTAAGCTATGGGAGTTAGGGCTAATACCGCATTTGTTTGTTTATTGATGAGGAAAATGTATTTCATTTGATTCAGGCTTGAAATTGGTCAAAGAATTGAAGATTATGAGAGAATACTTTAAAATAATTAAAAATATTAAGAAATATTAAGAAATATCAGTGGAGAGTGAAAGGAACGTTTGTTAGTGTTAAGCTATGGGAGTTAGGGCTAATACCGCATTTGTTTGTTTATTGATGTGGGAACTTAATTTTATTTTATTCAAGCTTGACATTGGTTAGGAAATTGAAGATTACGAGAGAATACTTTAAAATAATTAAAAATATTAAGAAATATCAGTGGCGAGTGAAAGGAACGTTTGTTAGTGTTAAGCTATGGGAGTTAGGGCTAATACCGCATTTGTTTGTTTATTGATGTGGAAAATGTATTTCATTTGATTCAGGCTTGAAATTGGTTAAAGACTTTAAGAAATATATTGGAATGAAAAAAATGTGGTTTTGGCAGTATCAAAATTCCATATCAAATTGGTGTCGCACTGTCGCGCCACCTGACAGAGTCAATTCCTGTGGGTCAAAAGGGTTGAGAGCAATCATAGAAAAGACAATTGCTTCTTAACGAGCCAACAAGCCCCAACCCTTTGCTCCCTTGTAATCAGGCCATCTGCTGATACTAGTGTCAATTACATCAAGACGGTACTGACTGGTTGGAAAGAAGACTTCAAAGGACACCGTTTACTCAAGAGAGTTGACCTCGTCTCCAGTCAGTCGCCAATGGACACTAAACGCGAAAATCTCTGTCGCCAACTTGACCCCTCCAAATATGAGTCAAAAGGATTAAGTGGAGACACATTTGGGGATCTCCACTTTTGCTTTTTTTTCTCACACATTTTTTTGAGGGGGGGATTTAACTCTTAACGACCAATTTTAGGTTGTTGTGAGCACCCTCTGAATAGATGAAAATCACGTTTTTAAAAGAGGTCATTTTAACAATGGCGAACCACGTGCATCAATTGCCCTTGTTCTTCAACTCCCTAATGGCTAACTGTCATAAACGAAACTGTAGGACTGCCCAATCGACTTTTATATTGACCAGACCTCAGAAGAGCCGCGGCCCAAGGGTGTTTTCAACCATCTTTTTGGATAATGAAAACACCTTAAAATGTAATTTAAGGGTCATTTGTTTACCCAACTTTAATGGGAATTTTTTTTTTCTTTGCATTTTTCCCTATTTTTCCAAAAAAAAAAAAAAAAATTCCCACACTTTTTAAGAACAATCAGAAAAAACATTTTTTAGTGTTAAGCTATGGGAGTACCGCATTGGTTTAATAAATTAGAAGTTTCTTTGTGTACATTATTTTAAAAATATAAATCTTGAATATAAATCTTCAAAATCGTTAAGGTATTTTTTTTTTAAAAATTTATATTTTTAGAAAAGAAAATTTTCACACACACACAAAAAAACGTGTTCTCCTGTTATTTATTAGTTGCATTAACGTTGCACTAAAAATCCACCCACTAAAAACATCATTTGCGCATCGTGTATCAAAATTATATCGTTACGTAGCAATATAAATGTCATCCTATAAACCAAACTGCACATCCTATCAGTCCTTTACAAACATGGCCGCAATCGCTGCACTCTCGTTGGTCGAGGCAGCTATTAATTTGCCGGCGGGGTCTTTCATGATAAATCCATCAGCATGCTATGAACGCGCGCGTGGGGGTGTGGCCACGTCATTGTCACATGACTTCACCCAACCAATCACAAACATGACTCGAGGCAATACCGGCTCCTCGAACCACCCAGTCCAAACCCTCCTAATCGCCATCCGTTTTTATTAATCGTGCGTCCAACACGCGCTTGACCAACAACGTTTTTTTGATCTCGTGTCGTGACTCAGACGAGTCGCGCAATTCCCCGATACGAAAATTCAGTCGTTTAGGCTTAACGTGGATACGTCTTCACAAAATGAAGACTCGATTGATTATCATATCAATATTGACGAGAATAGTAGTCAGGGATCGAAGAATGGACACTCACCTGATTCAACGTCCGCTCATTCACCCATTCCGCCGCCCGTCGATCTGCGTCGCGCCGACTCTTTAGACCCGTACTCGGCTGCCGTGGCTGCGCTTCACCGCACTCAGCATTCCCGGTCACCGCCACCTAAAGAAAAAATTATGACAACTGATGAGACCAAGTTGTTAGTGAGTGATGCTGATAAATCAAACAAAGGTCAGTAAATTTTATTATTTAAAAAAAAAAAAAAAGTAACTTTTAAAATGGTTTGTAAATTGTCAATTTGAGTTTAAATGGTGGAAAAAGTTAACTGAAAAAAAAAAAATTTTTTTTTTTCAAACTTATTAAATTTTAAAGCCATTAAATGTAAGCAAAATTAATTGCAAATTTTAAAAAATAAAAAAATATTTTTTCCATGAAAAAAAAATTTTCAAAAACAGTTTAAAACGTTACATTTTTTGTGTTGGGGAATTAATTCAAGTGGTTGAGTTGAAAAGAAGTGCAAAGAGGTCAAAAATGTGTCAGGGGGTTCTAAGAAGGGGACCGTCTTAAAAGAGAGTGGGCGGCAGACTGCCGGCGCCTTGTTATCAGAGGATTATCTGGAGCAGAAGGGTCATTTGCAAAGGGCCATCATCTTTGTCCACTTGAATGTGTTTAGGTTAAACACTCTATCTAATGATGGCTGCTTTTCCATTTTAGATTTCTCCCCTCAAGATGCGAACCAAATCCGGAGATACCGAACGGCGTTTACCCGTGAACAGATTGCGCGGTTGGAGAAAGAGTTTTACCGGGAGAATTACGTGTCACGACCGCGGAGATGTGAATTGGCAGCCGCACTTAACCTGCCAGAAAGTACTATAAAAGTAAGGGCATTTTCTTTTTTTAGGGTGTGACAGTTCACAGCATTTTGCACAAATACAATTCGTTTATTAGTTTCTAACTAGGGTGGGTCAAATGTCTCTTTAAAACACTAGGAATGACGTTGTAAACATGATGTCATTATTTTTTTTTTTTTTTTTTTTTTTGCCCCTAGTTTTAAGAGGGTGTTGCCTCTTGACTGAGCAAATGTTTCATTTTTTACGAGCGTTTAAAAAAATTTTACAATTTACAAGATTTATTAGGACGAGATTTGCGAGATTTTTAAGTCTGTTGCGTCATTTTGAGTGCACTTTCTATTTGAAAGTGTTTTTTTTTTTTTTTTTTATTGAACTGGAAAGGGTTAAATGATATTGTTTAGTATTTTTAGTGTTGTTAACCTGCTGCTACAAAAATTTCGAGCAGCAATTTAAATCACTTCCGGTTAAGGGAAAAATTTAAAATTAAAGGGGCACTAACCTATGACTCGATACTTGGTTCCCTAAAAATTTCAAACCTCTAACTCAACCGGAAGTGCCCTTAACACCCGCTCCGAATAGCCTTTCCCAATGATATGAAAAATTTTCAATAACAGATAAGACTTGAGCTCATTTTAAAATTCTAAAACGGACAACAGTCGCATCTCGGTTTCCTCCAAAACTTCAACCGGAAGTGCCTTAATAAAACTCCATCCAACTAATGAAACTTCTCTTTTGTAGGTATGGTTCCAAAACCGGCGCATGAAAGACAAACGACAACGCATGGCACTCGCCTGGCCGTACGCTGACCCACACTTCGCAGCGTACGTCCTGCAAGCAGCAGCAGCCAGCGGAGCCTACCCGTACCCACTACCGAGCTCCATGCCCATCAATTACTACAGCAACTTAGGACTGAACCGATACCAACCCTACGCACTGCCTCTCCGACCCCAAAGCAGTCTCCTCACATCGAGTTACCTGCGGTCACCATCGATGGAATCGGGTGCACTCCCCGGCTCTTTGGCTGTCCCATCATCCCAAGTCGCACCCACAACCGCATGCAACATGAACACAACCACTACACCAGTCACTCCTTTAATTAGCGAACACTTCTCCGCCTGCCCCGTGCCCAGCACTCATCACCACAGTCCTCTGGCCAGCCCTGAATCGGCTTGCAGATGTAACCTCTTCTACCCGGGTCTCAATTTACGAAATACAAATTTACAGCCGACTCCACCACTCACATGCAATACAAACCCGGAATCCGGTAGGACAAGCAATCTTTTCCAACCGTACAAAACGGATGTGACTGACCGTGCATGATTAAATTAAATTTTCATGTTTGAACACAAAATGGACGAGGTGCAATAAATATAAAAGTGTCTCCCGTAGGCCTCAATACTACAACCTCTCAGGGAGAAATGTCATATACGTAGTTTTTTCTTCTTTTTTTTTCCTTCTTTTACCTACAAAACAGAAATTGTATAGTTATAAACTTAAACAAAATGTTTCCGTGTGTTTTTCATGTCACCTTGTAACTATAAATGTGTATAGATAGTTTACGCAATCACCCTATACCGGAATTTTCTTATATTTTTATTTGTATTAAGTCTTATATTTCTTGTAAAATCATAACCAAATTTCTAAAATAATATGTGAAGTGTAAGAAATTTCCTATTATAAGGTGATTGTACGTACGCCTG
>JAQGAS010002517.1:0-10105 GCA_034686365.1 Pachymerium ferrugineum
ACCCATCCTTCCATGCCTTAGGCAGGAGAGGGAAGTTCTACGGTACAAAAGTGGACATCCCACTTTTTACCGTCACAAATCTACTGTCAGTTTGATGAGAGATGAGATTGGGATTGAAATTGTGTTCTGTATCTGATTTCCCACAATGCTTTTCGTCAACAATGCTTTTGGTTAAGTGTTCCTTCCGCTTGACGCCACCAGACTCCGCCATTCAATAGAAGTAATACTTTTATAGTTTAAAATCTCATCCCCTGGACCTTTCATAATGCATACAGAGACATTTGAATGAGTATCCTTTCGCTCTCCATCCCCGTTGGGATATAATTTATTTCTTGAATGTCATCAGGCTGAAATGTAATTCCTTTTTAATCCTAGTATTTATGCATAAGATATTCCTCCCCAGAACTTCTGTAAGCGGAAAATCTGCGTGAAGCCTAGTATTCATAAGAAATTCCTTACTAAACATTCCGTACGGAATTGACATCAGATATTTCTATGCACAGAAAGTCTATTGGGTACCCAACCCTGCAAATTCCGCCGAGACATTAATGGGGCGATGTAGTTCTAATAATGGCTGCAGTTCTAACAATGGTGGCACGTCGGTACTGCCAGGTGGAACCGGAAATAAATTCACCTGGCAGGACCGACGCGCCACCATTGTTAGAACTACGGCTATCATTAGAACTAATGAAGCGACATCACCTCATTCAATCGTTTCGTGACACGTCCTGCATGGAAAAGAATTATTTTTTTAAATAGTAATTTTTTATCTTGTACGGAAAAGCTCTGAGACCCGAATTTCTGGCATGGAATGGCATTGTACTCTCTGCACAAATGGATCTAGATCCGTGCTTGGTGTGAACACGAGCTTGTTCTGCAGATCTGGATCCAGATGACGAACATAGTTCAAGGAACTCTGTTGGTGAACCTAGTTTTGATCACTCAGTTTGATCCATAGATTAAGTTATAATAGAGGCAGATCTTTTGGTGATTCTAACAAGTGGATTATGTCATTATGTGGTTAGCTTGACTGAGATGTGAACTTATTGAGTTTCTGGGCGTGAAAATTATAGTGCTATTATCAATATCTTTGCTATAAAAACCATTAGTTTGTTGTATGCTCACAGAACAAACACGCGTGACGTGAAAGGCTGACATGTTTGCTATAACTGTTATTTATAGCTTTTTCACTATACAAACCTCTTCTCACCGTTCCAAATTGATTTTATAATAAAAGGTGTAATGACTATTGATTTTCTAATGGCAAAACACGAAAACACTGGGCTGCTATACCAAATTACACCAAATAATCAGAAATGGTGTTGCACGACCAGAAAACAAAAGGAAAGTTAGGCCTTTACTACAAAATTGCATCATTGTACTCTTAGAAAAAATAGCTGTTTTACTCCAGGTTTTGTTGCCATATACTATACCTTTTGAATTGGTATTGACTACCCCAATAACTAAGATGAAAATTCTATCTTACTTACATGCATTTTGTGCCTCAAATTTAAAGTAGATATATAGAATTGGAAGTGTGTTACTTCTGTGTGCTTGTTTTCAAACACCTGACGGTCGGATAGTCAACTAAGGGCAGTTAAATTGAGTGTTTCTGTTATGTTGGAATTGACCAATTGGCCTTTTAATTGGTATAAGGAAATAGTTACACACCCTAATAATTTTCGGATTGTTATAGTGTACGTTTTATTTTTTATAGACAAAACTTAATTGGGAGTTACAAAATTCTATTTTAGAGTAATTAAAGTGCATAAAATTGATTATAAGTGTTAAAGATTATACAATTTTTTTTAATAAATTAATTAATGTGTAAATATTAAAGTTTACTGAAACTGAAATTTTTAGGTAAGTTAGTAGTGTTTCTTGCCACTAGAGATTCATTAACGAGTTGTTTTTTGACTGGAACATTTACTTGGAATTGTTCTAAGACAACGATGTAAGTAATGATTCCCCCAATTATCTAAACAAATATTACAGTTATTGCTTCATATATGCTTTTGGTTAAAAAGGAATTACCGTGAGAATTAACGATTTTCCTATCGAGAAGAAACCGTTTGCTGTGAACTGCGCATTGTCATGGGTGTTTATCACGAGACATTCCTATTTAAATTTGAATGATTAAAAATTGTATGATTCAAGGTGACGTTGGGCTTACGCGAATTGATGGGTTTTTCTTCTTTGCAAGAAAAGCCGTTAAATGTCCTTTGGTTTTTTTAGCCTTTACATAGATTAAATATTTTTATTATTAATTAATTTCATTTCTGGAAACGTTTACTTAAACTGCATAAATTAAAAGTAGTTAAATGAAAGACCAATTCAGGAAAAACACATAAAGCCAACATATACATTATATCATTAATGAATTTAGTTTATACGCCATTTGTCAACAGAATTACATTCAAGGGTAGTCAGGACAAAGAAATTAAGATGATAGAAAAATAAAATCTCTTATTTTTTTTTTAAAAAGGCGGGAAGGGAAACTCAAAAACTCAAAATAAAAACTTTTTCCAGTACAAAATAGAAAGATATTAAGAAACTTCTTCACACACCTACGGCGCCAGCACGTGGCAAAATATCAAAACATCCCACTTTAAATTCTAAACGAAAAGTAAGTTGTAATAGGATACCATATGGAACTAATTGGAAAACAGTAAAGAGCTATAGGAAATCTTTCCCATCATTCTTTGATCTCGGTTGGTTTCTGTAAGGTCCATTTTGCATTTTGTTATCTGAAGCATATGGGTAGGTCATTTGGGTCCGAGGTCTGGTTGCTAAAAAGCCAACGTTTCGGGTACCTAGAATGGAATTTAGTGGGGGCAATAGAAGACTCACTAGATAAATTTTTACCAGCACAAAGTAGAAAAACTAAAGAAACTGAGAATTCTTGTCCATCATTCTCTCATACCAGCTGTGGTTTCCAATAAGTTCCATTTGGAATCTTTGCCCCCCACCCCCTTCATATTACATTTATTGCTTGTTTCTCCTGTTGGATTCTTATTAGAAACCTATCAGTTATTCAATTGGGAACTAAAGTAGGGATGTGACAGTCTTTCATTTGAACGGATGAAAAATTAGATGCTATGCAGATAATAACTGTAGTTAAAATGAATGTGATAATACTATTCCACCATCTCCGCTTCTCTGGAGAATGGATGCCATTTTGATTTCCTAGTGGCAAAATACCAACACACTGAGCTGCTCGAACAAAAGGGCGAAATGATGTGATGGACCAAGAAAAGAATGGCTTTCTTAACATTTTTGTCACCATTATCTAAAAGAATGCTTAGAACAAGGAGGGCATGATGATTCTAAGACTTTAGGTTGCAGCAGACTCCAAGTCCAAAAGGATCACAAATGGCTTATGTGCTTAGCACGATTGAGAGGTGAACTATGTGTTACACAATTGATACAAATTTCTGGTGAACGAAACCGTCAATGTTTTTGCAAGTGGTAAATACCCGAAAAGTTGTCCGATTCGGAGAAATGGGATGAAAGCTTGAAAAGACTAAGAAACTGAATGTAGATTAAAGCTGAGCATTTTTGCTGAAAAGAACTTAATTCCGCAAAGACTATTAGAGTTATACGTAGCGAGGACGAGTCAGTTGAAAAGGCAGAATCAAACAAGAAATAGAAAATGACTGCTAATCTATTTATTTTTTCAAATAAAAACTATTAAGTTTAATAATAATGTTTAACATTGCTAATGGTTAAAGATGTAATTGATTTTTTATTAATGGGTGTTTACTAATGGATGTTGAGAATTGATTTTTTTAAGAAGAAACCATTCAGAACAGAAGACTAGGGAGGGGTCTTTCCTCAATTCTTAGTTTTATGACGATGTTGTAATGGAGATAATGGACTTGTTGCAATTATTTGCCACCAGAATCACTGTGCAAGCGCGTATCATCTCTATTGATTTGTCCTTATTTTCCGAAAAAATGTTAATTTACACATGAAGCGACAATTAAATGAAGTCTTAATATGGTATTTAAAATAATGTCCCTAACGTCAAGCAGTTAAAAGTGCATCTAGCCCGTATCAATCACAAAATACATTTTGAACTCAATACGAAGAGAGTGTTTTTTCAGGGTAGGGCAAATAACTGAATTCTTAAACGAACATTTTATCATGTTACACTTTATTTTAAATTACATTCTATTTGTCCCTATATTTTTAGTCAATATATAGAGGCAAAACTCTGCGTTTAAAAGAATAAGGAATAGACACAGATATAAATAATTTAAGGATTATTACAGTGTACGTTTTACTTAATTGACGAAACGTAATTGAGAGTTACAAAATTCTATTTTAGATTACATAAAGTGCATAAAAATGATTATTTTCAAAGGTTGTATAATATTTTTAAAATAATTAACGCGATATAGATTTATAGATATTCAAATTTACAGAAATTGAAAATTTTAGGTAGTAGTATTTCTTGCCATTAAAGATTCATTAACGAGTTGTTTTATGACTGGAACACTTACTTGGAATTGTTCTAAGACAACAAAGTAAGTAATGACTCCTCCAATTAACTAAAAAACATGACAGTTATTATTTAAATTGTGCTTTTGGTTCAAAATGAACTACCGTCAGAATTAATGATTTTCCAATCACGAAAAAACCATATGCTGTGAACTGTGCATTCTCATGAGTGTTTATCAGGAGATAATCCTATTTATATTTGAATGATTAAAAAATTGTAGATTGATAGTGAAGTGAGGCTTACATGCGTTGTAGAGTTTTTCTTCTTTGCAAGAAAAGTTGTTAAATGTCTTTTAGCTTTTGCAGCCTTTACATAAATTAAATATTATCATTGTTAATTGGATTTTACTTGAATTGTATAACGTATGATATTTCTATATTTACCACATCTGACATAGAGCTGCAGCTTGCTGTTAAAACCAATATCTTGCCACCGAAGTAAATGATCATCAACATCAGTATCACTAAGCTGAATCTTGTCTTGTTTGAATAGATCTTAAACAGCTGGTAAGAGAGGGAACAGATTCTCATCGACCACAAGCAAATAGATGTAAATATTAATGGACCATAAACTTCGTTTAACTTCTCCGTCAATTTACACAATAAGTTGTATTTCTCACTACAGTTCTTAAATTTTTGACTGGAAAAATAACTAATGGATTTTAGAACATGGGAAACTTGCTTGAATTGATTTTTGATAGTGAGGCAACAAAATATTAATATGGACTCGCTTAAAAGTTGCGTAGTTGTCTCAAAATATTCTCGCAGTACAAACCCCAGTATTTGTATCGAAGGCGATACGTCGACATCAAGGATTTCGACGTATTTGTAAATGGAAAAACTAAGTCGAAATAATAATATTATCACGAGGATGAAAAATTGTCTGTAGTCATTAGATGTGTGGCAATTGTGTAAAGGGAATAATTGTCTTAATATTTCTTTTAGTTTCCACTTATACTGAAAAAGTCTAATAAGAATTAGAATAGTGTATATGCTGTCAACCAGGAATGATACAATCACCAAGTAACTGAAATTAATGACTATTAAGTTATAAATCGTTGTAGATGCTATGCAGATAATAATTGTAGTTAGAATGAATGTGATAATACTATTCCACCATCTCCGCTTCTCTGCAGAATGGTTGCCATTTTCATTTCCTAATGGTAAAAGACCGAAACACTGAGCAGCTCGAACAAAAGGGAGAAATGATGCGAAGGTCCAAGTAAAGTATTGCTTTCTTAACATTTTTGTCTCCGTTATCTAAAAGAATTTTTGAATAAGAAGGGCAATGTATGCTTGATGATTTTCACAAATGGATTATGTGATTAGTTTGACTGAGAGGTGAACTTACTGAGCGTCTGGCGTGAAAGTTATAGTTGTGTTATCAATATCTTTGCTGTAACAACCACTAGTTTGTTGTTTGCTGACACAGAACACACACAGACATGACTTGAAATACTGACATATTTACTATAACTGTTATTTATAACGTTTTAACGACTATATAAACCTCTTCTCACCGTACCAAATTGATTTTATAATCAAAGTACTATTGATTACAGGTTTGATGATTGTCTACGGACAAACGAGAGATAAGAGCTAGGTTGCTTTCCTGGTAGTTGTTGCGTGCTGAAGTATTATAACTCTTGTAGAAGTCAGTATTGTGTTTTTTTAATGGATAGTTGGTAGACAACAGACATCAATCAAATCAACAATAAATCGGATGTGAATATAGATTGGAATTGGAATCCAGTTTCGATTCTCTTCATTCAAGTTTATTACTGTCGAATCTGTGGTCTTGTATCCACCATACCTAGGAGACATTGCATAAAATGGACATTGTGCGTCAAACTTCATTTCAAAATGAACCTAATCGAAGCCGCATGAAGCTGTTGTACACGAACTGTCTAGAACAGTCTAGAAAAAGTGAATAGTTGACGTTTGCACCTATTTTCTATTGTCACAAAGAGTTGAACCCTTCTACAATGAGAAGTAGACAATGGGTACAAGTACTTACCTTGATGTAAATGACTACTGCACAATACTAATTTAAGAGATCTAGCTTTCCTATTTTAACTGGTTATTGCACTTTTTAGACATAATCTACTTTATTGATATATGCCTATTCCAATTGGGTACTTATCTACACTTTTTAAATGATGAGTACATAAATGCCTTCAAAAATGTTTGGGTTAGGCGTTGTGCTTTGCGTCTAATTTGATTTGTTTTGCATTAGACATTGAAATAGTTGTTACTCGTTTTCAAACACCTGGATAGTCAACTTAGGGCAGGTTATTGGGCGTTCGAGTTAAGTCGGAATTGACCAATTGGCCAAGCGTAAGGAATGGTTAGAGGTTTAAATAATTTAAGGGTACTGATAGTGATGGGTTTTATTTTTATTTCAGACAAAACTTAATTTGGAGTTACAAAGTCTATTTTAAAGTAAATAATTAAAGTGCATAAAATTATTTTTAAAGGATATATTAATACAGTATGTAAAGCGTTATACATTCCTAGATGTTAAAGTTTACAGAAATCGAAAATTTTAGGTAGTAGTGTTTTTTGCCATTAGAGATTCATTTTCAGGGTGTTTTTTGAGTGGAATCTTTACTTTGAATTGTTCTAAGACAACAAAGTAAGTAATGACTCCTCCAATTATCTAAAAAAAACATTAAACGGTTATAATTTCAGTTGTTGCTGTTAGGTTAAAAATGAACTACCGTGAGAATTAACGATTTTCCAATCAAGAAGAAACCACTTGCTGTGAACTGCGCATTGGCATGCGTGTTTATCATGAGACATTCCTATTTAAATTAGAATGAATAAAAAATTTAAGATTGAAGGTGAAGTTGGGCTTACATGAACTGTAGAGTTTTTCTTCTTTGCAAGAAAACCTGCTAAATGTAGTTTGGTTTTTGTAGCCTTTGCATATGTAAATACAAAAATTAAGTATTTTCGTTGTTAAATGGATTTTACTTGCGTTGCCTAACTTAAAAGTAGTTAAATAAGTTACCCAGGGTTAGGAAAAACATGTAACCGGCAAAGAACCAAGATATCCCACTTAAAATTACAGTTGGAAAGGTATAATAGGAAACCAATTGGAAACCATTACGAACTTTTCCCATCAATCTTTGGTCCGAGTTGGTTTCCAATAAGGTTCATGTGGAAACTTATTATCAGAAGCGTTTAGCACAGGTAATTTGGGCGCTTTGATGCTTTATAAAAGCTTCCACCCCAAAAAATAATGATAAAATAAAGTTATAAATTTTATTTTCTATAGTTTTTGGGTACCTAGAATAAAATTTAGTGGCAACAATAGCCCCCTTTGCTTCCTCCTCTCCATCATAACGCTATTGCTTGTTGTTTTCCTATTAGATTCCTATTGGGAACTATCAGTGACCCAATTTGGAACCACAATATGGATGCCAATCTTAAATTTGTAAGTGGGAGGGACTATACCTTCTGGATTCATACATTTTCAGGAACTATGATATTATTATCGTTTCCTACTCAATTTCGATTGGAAACCTATTAGTGATTCAATTGGTAATAAAGTAGGGACGGGGGACGCCAGTCTTACATTTGTAAAGATGAGGGATTCCACCAATTCACATGTTTTCATGAATTATTATTTATTTATCCTTACCACATCTGACACAGAGCTGCAGCTTGCTGTTAAAATCAATATCTTGCCACCGAAGTAAATAATAAACGACACCAGTGCCACTAAGGTGCCTCTTGACGTGTTTGAATCGAACTTAAACAGCTGGTAAGAGACAGAACAAATCCTCATGGACCACAAGCAAATAGATGTAAATATCAATGGACCATAAATTTCGTTTAACTCATTTGTCACTTTACACAACAAGTTGTATTTATCACTACATTTCTTAAAGATTTGAGTAGAAAAATCCTTAGCGGATTTTAGAACACTGGAAACTTGATGGAATTGATTTTTGATTGTATGGCAACAAAATATTAATATCGACTCACTAATCAGTTGCGTAGATAGCTCAAAATACTCTCGCAGTGTAAATCCCAGCTGTAATATTAAAGGCGTGCTGCCGAAGTAAGTATATTGGGAAAAGTAAGAACTAAGTCGGAATATTATTATTATCACCAACATGAAAAATTGTCTGTAGTCATTAGATGTGTGATAAATGTGATAAGGAAATAATTGTCGTAATGTTTTCATTAGTTTCAACTTGCATTGGAAATGTCTTAGAAGAATTAAAATAGTGTATATGTTGCTAGACAGGAATAATACAACCACCAAGTATACAAAATCAGCTGCTATTAAATTATAAATCGTTGTAGATGATGCGCAGATTATAACTGGTATTAGAATAAGTGTGATTGTACTATTCCACCATTTCTGCTTCACTGGAGAATGGATGCCAATTTGATTTCCTAGTGGCAAAATACCAAAACACTGGGCTGCTCGAACAAAAGGGAGAAATGATGCGAAGGACCAAGAATAGAATGGCTTTCTTAACATTTTTGTTACCCTTATCTAAAACAATGCTTAGAACTAGGAGGGCAATATGTATGCTTGATGATTCTCAGACTTTAGGTTGCAACGGATTCCAAGTCAAAAGTGATCAGAGGTTGCTTATGTGGTTAGCATGACTGAGAGGTGAACTTTGTGTTACACTTCCTGGCATTAAAATTATACTGCAGTTGTAAACATGTTTGCTATATAATATAAACCATTAGAAGTTGTTTGTTGTATGCGTACAAGACACAAACACTCAATTGACCTGACATGACTACATGTTTACCGTGACCGTTATTTATAACTTTGCTTAGTTGAAGTTGTGGTTGCGAAATTATGACGTAATTGATTCTGGTTTAAAACCAGAAGTTGGACGTGCTTTACTTACTCCATAATATGTAATCGGTCACTGGACTGAAGTCAGAGATTTAAACTGTTCTGAGAAGTTGATTCAAGAAATGAAAGGGGACGGCTTAGAAAGTTAAGCCTTTACTATACAAACCTCTTCTCAATGTTCCAAATTGATTTTATAATCAAAGGTATAATGACTATTGATTACAGATTTGATGGTCGTCTAGAGATAAGAATTATGTTTCATTTCCTGGTTGTGTTAATGTGCGCTTAAGTGTAATAACTTTTGTAGAAGTTATGGGTTATGTTTTCTCTTTTAATGGATAGCAGTTGGTAGGCAATAGACATCAATCAAATCAACAATCAATCATATCTAAATATAAAATTGGTTGATGTGGTGTTGACGACCTTAATTTGACCGATAAAGTTTTCACCTTATTTAACTTGCATTAAGGTACCATTTTGGCGGTGTAGAGATAATCACATTCAAAAAGAAAAGTTAACTACCGACCAAGCAAGAATTTTTTGAGTAATTGAAACTTAGTCCAATAAATTTTAAATTATATGATGATTATTATCAATTGGACATTGAATTGTAGTTTATAAGTATAACTGCATTTACATAATATACCTCATTGTAAAGATTATGCAATGGGTCGAAGTCGCTTCGGTAGTTCTAATAATGGCCGCTGTTCTAACAATAATGGGGCGTCGGTACTGCCAGGTGGAACCGGAAATAAATCCACCTGGCAGTAC
>JAQGAS010002518.1:0-10095 GCA_034686365.1 Pachymerium ferrugineum
TTTTTTTTTTTAATTTCATTTTTTAGTTTTAACTCATTAGTCTATCTTTTTTCTTTTCTAATTTGGAGGATTAAAAAAATATTCTAACTGCATTTATGAAACAAAATGGCGATAAAACGTGCTTTGTGATGACATTCCCCATGGAGCAATTCAATGCAATTTAATAATAATGAAATGGTTGAGATAAATTTTTTTGGATCCCACTAAGACAATCACAAAATAATAATGAGAAAAGGTGTTTTCGGTGTTTGAAAAGGGAAAAAAAATGTTAATCCACTTTAGTTTCATCATCTCTTTAATGCAACAGTTTGCAATGCAAGTTTTTTGACATAAAAAAATATAAGTTGGATATTTTCGTGTTTGAAAATGCTCAAAAAAAAATTTTTTTTTTCACGTTGGCCTACCACTTAAAAAAAAACCCTCCATTTTATTATTTATTTCATTTTTGATTTTATAATTTTTTGAATTTTTTGCCTGTTATTCCTAGTCTTTGCCATCATCAATGCAATTTTTTCTACCATCCATTTTTAGAGACTTTTTTGGCGGATTTAAATATAATAAATATTTGGTGTAATAAGAAATGCAGTGGAAATTTAAAATGAGATATTTAAAAAAAAATGTGGGGGGGATAAGAAAATTGGACCATGACAATCAATTGGAGCATTTGGAAGTTAATACAAAAATTAGATTAATGAAATTATAAAAAAAAATGTAAATTTTTATAATCAAGGAGTAAAGTTTTATAAAAATTTAGAATGATTAAAAAAGTGTTTGCACTTGGTTGATAAGTTTGTTGGATGGCTGAATGATTGAAAAATGGAAGATTAGATCAAGGTGTCAATCAAACTTAATCATTTGCATTTTCCCTTCCCCCCTTACCCTGATAAAAGGTCGTATACGGTTTCTCCAAAAATGGCAATTTGTATATCTTGAGATGTATTTGCTTCAAAAACTGCTTTGAATAGTTTAAAAAATTCCTTAACATTTAAAAAAAATGATTTACAGGACATCAGTGTGGCTTCCTACAAAATGAAAAAGAATTTTTCATTCGTGTGTGAAAGTTGGTCTCTCTTCTCTCTCTATCTCAATAAAACTGTATCTCTATATATATATATATAAATATATAATACATATAAATATAAATATGACATAATGTAAAAAATTTGACATGTGTATATTTCTAATTTCCATTCTTGTACAAGTGTAAATAACTGGGCCTAAGAAGTTTATTGGCCTTTCTTTACACCTCTCATTTCTAAGTGCTCTCAAAACCTTTTTACTTACATATAAAAGAAATTATATAATTTATCTTTTCTCTGTATTTTGTTGAAAAAATCATTTTTCACCCAAGGAATTTGTTATAAATTCGTTGGATAGCTCATTCAAATCAATGCAGTCTTAAAAAGTCACAGATAATGCAGGTTGTAGCCACGAGATGGAGTGTAGTTTGATATTTAATGATGTCATATTTGTGTAAATAGATTTCAAGGAATTTTCATTTTTGTTAGGTTCGAAACTATTTTTGTATGATGTATATATATTTTAAAAAAGTATTTCATTTATTTGTGCACTGTTTCCAAGAAACAAGCGTTGCAGTCAAAAACAAACCAGATTTTATTTTTAATTCAACTAATTTCAATCCCTTTTAAGGTTTAATCATTATTACAAAAGAAACATTTTTTTGCTATGTATTTGTGAACCTTTTGGCATGGACAAACAGCAAAAGATGTAAATGTATATCAAATTAAAAAAAAACACACAAGATCACAATGACTTGAAAACTTAAAAAAAAAATAAATTGTATTGTGTATTGCAACTGTCTTTGTGATTTACTACAGCCTATCACGTCACCGCTGCTGCCATCTAGTAGTAATTGGATTAAAACAGGAATGTGTGTTCGATGAGTCAACGCAGCAGTGGTGCCATCTGTTGGTTCTAACATAAATTAAAGTAGGTTTATTTTGTCAGGGTTGATGAGCTAATGAGCCTAGATTTATGTTAATCTTTGGAGTACAAACACAACCACTTTCGACGAGGATGTAATCTTGTCCCATTAACGTCACAGGGCCCATTGGGACCACGAAAAACAATTGCGGGACGTATGTTTGAGTACATTGACCGTGGATTATATCGCATTCGTCGGATCTGTAATCACGAAAAGTAAACAAAATTATTTTTTTGTATCAAGTACTCAAAAGATTTAATTTTATCCCTAAATTTTTTTTATCAACCCACATAGGAATTATAATCAAGACGGACGACAAACAACTTGTCATTGCAATTTTGGCCACCAGGTATGTAATTTCATAGGGAAATGGCGCTGTTCCAAACAGAATAAAAATACCCTTTAAAGGTATGAGAAATATTTGAGGAATTTCAAAGGATCTCGTGGATTAGTTTAATGAATCTCTGAAATATCAAGTTAAATTAACCGAAATCAATGTAGTAATTTGAACCAGGGCATTTAAATTGATATTTTTGACAAATATTTTAGCCTAACCTACATGAACCTTCCGAAATATGAGGTTTCCTTATCTCGGATTACCATATTTAATTTATTTCTAACTTTTAATAACGTCTTCACCTACTGTTATAAATTGTATAGAGTTTCAGTTGAGTGGTTTCCGGAAATGAATTAATTAAGAAGTATTTTATAAAGAATAAAAATAAGTGGATTAAAATAATTCAGAATTTAATATTTAAAATTGAAAATTATTTTTTAAACTTTAGGAAATTAAACTTGACTATTAAATTTCATCTTATCTAAAGTATTGATTCATTAATTTAAAGTAGAAGTTCAAACTCGTAATTAAAAAAAGCCACGACCATAACAAGCCAAAAACAATATGGTTGTGCATGATGTTAAAGTTGTGGGGTAAAATTTTTGTGTTTGTAGCTGATAACTTGTTTATTATTACTTCGCCCTCTATTGACAATAGAATTAGCAATTCCAAACGTAAACAAAATTTTTCCATTATTTCCCCCAAACCACTACACTAAACAACATTAAGATCTACTCTTTAACGTCTAGACGCATTGATAAATACACGAGTGGAAGAGGGAAAGTTGAGTGGGATTTTAATGCAACTGTTTGCCTTAAAGCGTGTGAGAATGCGAATGAGCTTGAAGAAAACTTACACACATTCTTCATAAACAATTTGTTGAAGTAAATTCGGAAATTTCTGCACGATGGTGACAGGTTCTCCTGACGTCATTGAAATACCAAACATTGGAACGGTCGTATTGTATTCAGTTTGACACAATCTGCCCGTGGCTGTATTATTGCAACTGAAATTTCATGCAATTGAGAGATTTCTATCAAGAGGTTTATAGTGAAAGGAGTGTCTTGTTACCTGTCAAGCACACTTCTGACCGATCTCCAATTTCTATCCAGACCATTAAACTTTTTGTAGGATTGGAGAAGCTTTTCTTGTACTTGAATTGGATCTGACAGAGTTCTGCCATTTCTGAAAGGATATCCGGGCAGCTGACTTACGAGATGATTCACCAATTCTCTTTCAAAAAAGATTTTAAAAAACGCATTAGTTTTCTTTTAACTCGGATATTATTTATACAACATTGAATACAAATAAATATTATAAATTTAATTACTTTGGGTATTGCTTATTATCAGGACCCAAGCATGTTGGGTCATCTAAAAAGTCTCCCCAAATGTTTCTCTGTCTTCTGCCATTCCATTGCTGGCATCTTTGCAGTGGCGCCACCAGTGTCGGAATGAGGAAACACAGTGCTATCACCTATTGTACATAGGGGAAAAAAATGTATGAGTGTTTCCCCAAATCACTTTTCATGTACGAAAGTGTTTAAAATGTCTTAGAGTTCTGTATGTCGTTGTGTTTTAGTGAAGATTTTAGCTGAAGGGAGTTTAAAAGTTACGTACCTGCAGAGTGAGTTGAATGGTCGCATTCATTATCCCTCTTTCACCTGTTGCTCTGTCTGACCTGCTGCTCCAAGGCGACCTGAGCTTATAATGATCAGTTCGTTCAGCTTGAATAAGAAGCGGAGTAATTCATTTATTCCTACTGCATACTCGAGGCTATTCATTCGTTTACGTCATAATAAAATAAGAGTTTTGTAATTATTAATTTTATGCATGATTTTAATTTTTTTTATAATAAACACTGACTTCACTTTGAAATGTTAGATTCGTTTGGAGGTTATTTTAAGAAGTGAAAGTTAAGAATTTTGTATGTAAAAAGTTTAGTGGTTTTTTTTTTTTTTTTAAAAACTTGAACATTTCTGTAATTTCTTCTATTTTGATATTTTAAATTTTCTTGTCTTATTATTTTATTACTTAGACCAGAAGTTTCCGGTAGGATATCCTTTTGCCCGATAGCTAGAGGGGCCGGTTTTGAAAGATTTCGAAATAGTGTCACATGCCACCGACAGGTGAGTAATAGTTAAAGGATTGGGCTGGGCAAATATTGAATTTTGATATTGAATAAATTAAAAACCTTATTTATTTTTATAAAGCTATTTAATATTTATTATAGTAATCCCGTTTAAGAAGTTTAGTTCCAAAGTCCACACGTAGATGGCAGCATATACCAGTCCCACAGTAAAACCACTTTGTTTTAAAAAGTAGGGTTATTTATTATACGCGAATCACCTCCATAAATCTGTGTCATGGAAAAAGATCTATAGTCGATAATTTCAGATTGATAACCATTTATAAGGCCGAAGCTTGCGATTATTCTGCAATCACATCCACCCACGATAGAGAAAAGGGTAGACAATTCCTTTCATATCTGAATTCAATGATTGACAAGGTGAAATAATAATATTAAAGATTAATGACAACCCGCTTTTAACATCGTTTACTTCTAGATGTTTTGAAGATTTCAATAATTGAACCATCTGGAATGAATGGAAGGACGGGAAAGGAGAGGGGAAATCATCATTTCCTGAGATTGACCACACATTTCCCTGAGATTTCCAGAAAGAAAACTGTAAACTATTTACAAATATTTTATATGAGGTAAGTAAAAAAAGAACATTTATCTATTTATTGTAATGGGTGTGTTGTAATTACACTTGAATCGCTATTGGTTCGAGATAAATGAGTGAATTTATCAGAGATTCACTTTTGATAACTCGAATAGTCTTAAAAAGGCAAAAATTTTCAACCTTAAAAAATTCATAAATTCTAAAGAAAGAGTCAATCATTTTTGGATATTTGGCGGGAACTTGTTGTCTATCACTCCCCGAATGAAAGTCGACTTTCCCTAGTGGTTGCAAGTCCTGACTCTCTTCAAGAGTGGAAGAATAGGTGCAGAGTGTGTAGTGAGAGCGTGTGGGTCACGTGGGTTTAAAATGAAGAGCAGTCATGCTTCAACATCCCACCTGCATCCATTAATTGTATTATGTTGGATTTGGCCAGTGGTCAATCTTCAAAGCGAAGGTAAAGATTTTTCACTTTCTCAATTTAAAATCTTAAAAAAATGTTCATTTTTATTTGGGAAACCGGGGGATAGGGCCTTGTGTAAACCTCACAAGTACAGATTTTCATGGGTGAGAAAAATATTAAGATTTTTTTGTGTCAAATGTGTGGGAGGTCTGTTTATACTAAAGGTTGAGACTGAACTTGATACCTATTAAAATATCGTACAAGTACCTGAGTTTCAAATTGGTTTTCAAGGGGTTTGATTTCAAGTTTTAGGTTGAGTAGATTCATTGAACTTTTAGGGTTTTGTTTGTTTATTTAAATAAAATGTTTATTTGGGTGTGTAGAATTTTTTTTTTCCTCAATAAAAAATAGAATTTTTTTTTTTCTAACAAAATGATACATTTTAAAATAATGATATTGACAAAGAGTGATAAGTTTTCTTATCACACCACACCTTATAAAAGTTCACTGTCTTGCGAGGAGGTTTTTATCACAGGTGTAGGGACCTGAAAAGGTCACAAGGTGTTATAAAAAGCAACTGGAGCAATGCGTCATTACGTTGTTAATCGCTTTTATGATATTATTGATATTGGTTGTTTTTTTTTTTTTTAAAAATCAGTAAAATTTTATTTTTAAAAAATAAAAATTGTCACGTTATAACTTTTCAATATTCTTCAAATTATAATTCATTCACAAGTGACCAAGGTTGTTCTATCTGTCTGGTCATGAACCTATGTCTGGCCGGCCTCAAGTCATAACTGACGTCATGGACGTGTTTAGACTACGTCACGATTTGCCTGTCAACACAGTGTTATCATTCACAAGGGGGATGAGAATAAACGTGAGATTCCACCTCTTAATCCTCTTTAAACCATATTTCTCAAGATTTTCTACTTCAATTTCATTACGTTATATGTAAACATCCATTAAATCATGTTGCTCTTTTTTTTTTTTTTTTTTTTTTTTTTTAAAATTACGCCCACCTTAGTTGCCATTTTAGAATTCTTTTTAGGGTGGAGAATTTAAATTTTTTTCCTCTTTGATTTCTGACTAAATAAATAAAAAAGTTTCACTTTGTCTATTTCCTTAAAGTGGCAGTCAAAATGATTATTCCCAAATAAAAAAAAATTATAGAAACTAACTAAATAAACCGCAGAAGTGAATTATATCACTGTAAAGTGAAATTTTCCAGAAAGTTTCACTACAAATATGTTGAAACCATTCTTAAATCACAGCGGAAACGCAGTTTGAATTACAGGTGGACACTATGGGATAAGTAAAAACCCCCCAAAACCTCAGCAAAGACTCAGAGGGGGGTGAACTCTAAACGGGAACGAACATTGTCCACTAAAGGGCGTGAACAGGGGGCGGCATTGGGTAAAGGAATATCCCCCGATTTCATCACAAAGAGTATAATTTATTGCGTCATTGGTGGGCAGTGAAAATAAATTTCATTAAAAACAAGGGGGAGATGGGGGAAAATGTCTGTCAAAACAAGAAATTCTCTTTTGCCTGTTTTTCGTGAGTCAGGCATCAACAGATGAAGCTTTGTGCGAAACAAAAGTGACTTTTTTCCTTCTACTTCTGTCATTTGTATAGTCACCCCTTTAGTCACGCTTCCAACATTAATCCCCCCACTGAACAGGGGAATTTTCTTCCTCGTGCCGGTAAAATCAGGCAACTTTCATGAGTCTTTTGTTATTGCTTATTTTTTTACTTCCTCTTTTTAATAAATTGAACTGACCTTACATGAATTGTAAAACAAAAAATTTAGGCGGGTAATATTTCATGTGGTTTAATGAATTGACGTTTAAATAGGGTGGAAAAAATATTTTTGGTTCTGATTTACCAAAAGCCCCAAACCAGAGTTTTAATCCCAGGGTTTTAAACATTCGTGGGAAAATTGATAAACCTTTTCCCAAGACAATAAACCGATTAGGACCGCTAATTTTATCGAATTTAAGCCTCGATTAGCCCTAATTGTGTCAGGCCAACACAAATCTGGTTGTCAGTTGACTGCATTTAATTCTCGAAGTTTCTGTCAGTGGATTCAGCTGGAATGGTTTCACTCTGCCCTTTAATGGAGGGAAAAAATTGTCCAAAATGTGTGACAAATCAGAACAGGAATCTTGACTTCTGTCAACATACAACGCGACAAGTAATGTCACAAGTGCCACTTACAAGCGTCGTCTAGTGTCGATTAGAAGACGAAGATGAATTGTACAAGGATTATTAACATGGGCAAAAAAAAAGTAATTTTTTTTTGTTGTTTTGGCGTCGATTTGATCAAGTTTTTGCACAAATGTAATGAAATAGGACATATTCTGCTCAGTTTTCTAATGATTTCCTATTGGTACAATTTACAACCCTAAAGTTTGGTTACCAGACCTATTAATCATTTTTTTGTCAGAATCACAAAAAAATTGTTCAAAACTCAATTTTCCTTGCTTTTTGAAAAAAAAAAAAAAACCAAACAAGTTTAAAAACCAATTTCGCTTTCTAAATATAGTTTTTGACGGATCGGTGCCCTTATTCAAGAAGTCCAAAATACCCCTCACCCCTTTATTTCCAGAACGAATCTGATTCTTTTCATGTTGAATGACAAACTGAATGAAGGCGTGGCCCAAGGGTTGTACACACCTGGCAGGTACAAAGGCCGTGCTCACATCTCAATTTACAATTTTGATGAATGGATCCACTCAAACAAATTCATACATTTTACAAATTCCTACTCTTTTTCCCTCTTTTAATTTTATTCTATCACTCACCTTCAAAAATCTCACCCGCCTGCTATAAATAAAAGTGTTATCATTAACTGGAATTTATGACAGGCTTGGATCAAAGTCTATTGGATTTCCTGTGAAGCCATCTTTAATTTTTCCCATGACTCTTTTCAATTTCGTGCACTTGATATTTGCCCCTAGGACAGGGTGGGTTGAAATGGAGGCTTTGGAATTTTTCTTCTTCTTCTTTCCACACTCTTTTCCTCTCCCCCTTCCCCAAGTTGGCCGTATATGGAAGTAATCTTCAGCCTTGCTACCCTGTGGCACGGAAAGATATCGCCGTTTTATGAGACTTTTTACCTTTTCTTATATTATACCCCTCATTTATAAGCAGAAAATTTAAAGTATTGTAATAAAAAAATAATCCCGAATAGTTTTTTTTTTTTTTCTTTTTAAATCCTTTAAGTCTAATTGAGTTTAAAAATATAAACATTTTTAATGTCTGTCACCTGGGGGCATCTGGGAGTCATTTAAAAAGTGAGAAAAAAATTGATAACACATGATATTTTCTCATGTAATCTAATTGGAGCACACGTGTGCAGTTTAATATCATTTTAATTTAAATTGTAAATCAAAATCAAGTTTTTTTGGTTAGTTATAAAAGATTTTTTTTTTACATCTACTCTCCCCTTAGAAAAAAGCTATTTCTTGTCAAGTGGGTCTTTCAAGTGTGGGAGAAATTTCCTGCTTCAAGGTCAAGTCAGGTAAAGTGTAGAAAAGACACTTCCCCATACTTTTCATGACTGCGGTTACAAATATATAAAAAAATTTGTTATTCAAATGAGTTTTAACCGCATAAAGTGTCTTTTTAACACGCACTATTTTTTTATCACTGCCATCTGGTGGTGGTATTTAAAAACTTTGAAAATTTTTGTCGAAGGGGTAGAGTTTAATGACACCTCAATCTCACCTAGTTGGTTCCTTCCCTGCAGCCTTGCACGAGATAAACATCCTAGATGATGAGACACCTTGTGGCTATTGAAGTAATCATAACAAGGGTCATAAAGGGGTGGACTTGATTTTTTAAGCTAGGTATTACTTGGGAGGTGGCTTTTGATTAAGAGTAAACCCTTCAATTTTATATTGAAATTTTTTTTTTTTTTTTGACTGATTGTGAGAAAAGATTGAATTCCACAGAAAAAAAAATTTAAACAATTCTAAGTAACCAATTTCACAGGTATTAAATCATAAATATTTAATTACGTCTAGACATTGCATTTATGGGTACAAAAAATTTATTTTGGTTTGTGTTGATGAGATAATTTAAGGATTTTCCAGATCTGGTGTCATTAAATTGTCTTTCCTTTATCCTTTTTTTTTTTTTTTTTACTTGAAGCTTCCTTCAAGTAGTTCCTACTCATCTCCTGTTCCGCTTCCTTCGCCAATTAAGCGACAATCTTTAAAGCTATTGCGTGTGAGGAAAGAGGAATGAAGCCACCGACCCCACACGTCAAAAACATTAATTTTTAATATATTTAATATCCTTTTTTTAATTTTGAAATTGGAAGGAAGGAAGCAAAAAATTCCACCCTCTTTTCATTTCATTATTTTTGCCATTAAGGGGATGAAGGTTTAGATTTTTGGAAATGTGGAATTGAGTTTCTTGGTAATTAATAGGTTAGGTTGGCTGCTTAGGCAGCAGAAAAAGTGTCGTCTCGCGTAATATTAGTGGGAGCAATGCAGGAATTGACTTATAAAATATTTAAAGTGTAGAGGTAGCTTTTTGAATGCCAATGCAACGTACTTTTTATTTTTTTTTCTGCTCAAGATGATGTCTTAATTTAAAATTTATAGTTCATTCCAAGTTCTGTTCCAAGTAATGGTGGATATAGTTACTACATTGTTGCGTCACTCGCTTCATCGCCGTCTATTGAGCATAATGTAAATTAAAATCAGCAGAAAATT